>OY720348.1:53223563-53528563 GCA_963082975.1 Labia minor | reverse complement strand
CGATATCAGCATCTTCACAAAGAAAGTTACCTCCCGTTATATTCTTTTTACCGACCGACGATAGGAAGGGCATGTATTATTTTCACACCAAATTTCACATGTGGAGATTTTTACAAATCTCCACGAATCATGCATTTTGTTAACAGAAAAATGTATTTTTAGCATGATGTCTGTCCTTCTGTCTGTTATGTGTCCGTGTATAGCTTGAACGACTCAACGAATTTTGATAAAATTTTTGATATTTACTTAATGCATCAGTAGCATGAATTCATCAACTTTTGGGGTATATCCGGAAACCGGAAGTGGTAGTTTACAAAATAATAATTTTATATTCATTGTCTCAAAATATTTCTCTTAAAATATAGTAATAATTAATAATTGAGTAATTAAACTAAAAATAAAAACAAAGATAATATAATTTAGTCATTTTAATTCAAGTTTTAAAAATATTTTTTTATCTATATATATATAATGTTGTTTGGAAATTAATTTATTTCAAATCGTTGGTCGGTTCTGTACCTGGCCACAGCTCATATTTTAATTAATATTTGTATTAATCATTTCTTTATATTTAAACTATTTTAAAATATTTGAATTTAATTTCTAAAAAAAAATTAAAAATATTTATTTTAATAATATTTTAGAATAAAATTACGAAATATATAGGTTTTATCATTCCTCCACCCAAAAACAAAAAACTATACCAAAAGTTAACAACATAATAATATATAGTTTGATTTTAATTTGATCAATATATTATTTTTTCTTAGATTTTTTAATAAAATGAATTATCATTTAAAGATAAATTTGAAACATGATATTTATTGAAATAAATGGCGCTTGATATAATTCTGTTATTCTTAAGTTAAGTGTAAAACTAGACTAATATGACAAGATTTTCTCTTTGAACATCCCCAGACAGACTTTGAACCATTTCAAGAGCACTATATCGAGTCATTTAAGCCATATTAAGACAAAAATAGTGAGTTGTTTCATTAGTACATTATTAAATTTAAATAATAGTTGAATAATTTATATTATAAATATTATTTTATTTAATGTTATTATAGCATATATGGTATAACTTCAGAATTTATATTATTATTAGTAGTACTCCTTGATCGAAACAGTCTATAAAAGCTATTAATACTAAGAAAAATATAAAACTGAAGTCACCTAAGTATAACAACGACCAATAGCTCGGGGTTCCAGCTACTATATATTTAAATACCAAATGAAATTCAATACTGGTATATTATTATTATTATATTAAATATTATTATGCGGTGAACAACTAAAATCTACAAAAATATTATTTTACCAGTCTTATTGCATGGATAAGAAGCGTAACCAATTAATTTAGTAGACGAGAATAGAGTCTTTAAAAATAAGATATTTTAGAGAATTTATGAACGGCAAAAAGATCAATGTCGGTTCAGAGGAACTTGGGGAATTCGGAGAGTGTATAATGATAAATTACATATTTTGTTTTTTCTGAAAGATAATATATATATATATATATATATATATTTTTATTAATGAATTAAAATTGTATTAAGTATTTATAAATGAAAGTGTGAACCACTACCAGGTTGTGAAAACATATATGCAGGAGTTTTTAAAAAATTTGATATTCATATTAGTTGTAAAACAAGTAAATTGACATGTGATGATGATGAAATGGTAGAGGGCCACAGTAATTCATCTATAGCACCAAAGCTGTCTGCGAGGATGGAAGTGAGGATAGAAGGTTGCCGATCTTGAAACCCTTGGGAGTAGCCCAAGGCGGTCCACCGAGAGTTAATAGAAGCTAACATGGTACCAGCGGCCAACCTCAAAACCCTTGAGAGTTGCCCAAGGAGGTCTACGGGCACTATTGCCCCTGAGAGTTTCCTAGGGCAGTCAATGAGTCTTGGCTGAAGAGGAGAGAAAGGGAATGGAGAGCCGGTCTCAAAGCCTCTGAAATTGGCGCAAAGCAGTCTATGAGGTTCGGCTGAAAAAAAAGGAAGACTATGAGAATTAGAATGATTTTTTGATCAAGACTTCCATATCGATTGCATGGATGGGGGCTCTTGGTTTCAAAGTAACCTGTCACATCGATCTTGAATTTTATCTGTGTTTTTGGAAAGTATTACAGTAATTGAAATATTTTCTTGGTTAATGGTTCTTCAAAGGTCTTGAACCTTCCTATCTTCCCCATACCCAATGTCCACTAGAAATGACGAGGAAGCTTATTCCAACTTCTACTTTTGAGGCGTGTGCATGTCTCCAGCACGGCTGTTGATTTCTTTGAGATCAAAAGCCCCCAGCCATACAAGAATGTATTACTATGGCGCCTATCTCCAATTATTAACATACAACAATTTTTAGTTGATTTACATTAAATAATTATTTCAGTTGTCCTAAATTGATCTTGAATTTCATCTGATGTTGTGGAAAGTATTAGCGCAGTATTGGAAATATTCTCTTGGTTAATGGTTCTTCAAAGGTCTTAAACCTTCCCCTCTTTCTCATCTGAAGATCAAAAGTTTGGATAAGCCTAAACACATCCCTCATGCCACTTCTTTTGAAACCCTCAACTTTTTCATTTCTTGTTAAATTTATCGATGCCGCTCACAGAATCAAACTTGAAAGATAGGCTGCTTATATATATATATATATATATATATGATATCCGTTGTAGGTGATAAATCATCTCTAACAAAATCCATTTTCAAAAAAAAAATTCTCACGTGAATTTTTGACACCTCCGATACTAACAATTTTGTCTCCATACTATAACAAACGTCTCATTTAGTATATCATCTGACATTTGGAGGTTAAATATTTATTTCATACCACAAATTGATAAAAAAATAAACAAACATTTGTTGGTTTATTTTTATAATAGGGTCGAGTAAAAGAAATGTATATAATCAATTTACATACTGATAAATTGATTAAAAACTTGACCAAACTTGAAATAGCCAATCAATATTTTATATATTTTATTATATTTTTAATCTTATCTTATTATGCTAGCTAAAATTGTATATATGTATTTATCTATATATCATGGTTCTCAAAAACCGCTCTAACGATTTTTTTCAAATTCACACTAGATATAGTATTTATAAAGAAAAATTAAGTTTTATTGATGATATCTCTTGAAACATACAGCTTCATTATTAATTTCTTAATTGAAAATTATATATTATATGGAAAACGTCAAAATTTTTAATACTGCCTGCTAAGACAGTAAAAAAATGACAATTTTTTATCTAAATACATATAGTCCAGCGGTTGGACTGATGTTTTAACGAGTGGATTTCGTCGGTTCGAAACTCGCCGGGTGAATCGTTATTTAAAAATGAAAATAATGATTTTGTTATTTTTTTTTCTTTTTATCTATTGTTTACTTTTTAATAAATTACTATTCTATATTTATTTATTCATTGTTCTTTTATTAATAAAGTTTTAGATAGTTTTATAAGTTTTAATATTTTTTCAATAAAATATTATTCAATATATTTATTAATATTATTTTATTTATTATTATTGAGTACCCGAAGTTCCATTCATTTTAATCAGATTGATGCAATGATGCAACAGTTAATAATTGTAATATTGTAATAAATTTCTATCTTGAAAATTGTTACATATTATTCAGGATATTTTAAAAACTATTTCTTTCTTTAATTAATATTCATTTTTTCTATAAGTCAGATATATTTCCAAATATTAAATAATTTTTGAAGTGAAAACTTCTTTAGCGGCGTTGAGCACTTTTGCGGGATGGGGAAAAAGTATAGAACTCGCGTGATCGTGACCAACACCATGAAACCATCTGCTTTCAAATTTCTTATAACAGAGCGCGAAATTTGAATTGTCATTAGAACTGTTTTATAAATTATCTCTAACATATAAATATATATTTATTATGTAAAGTTCATTTCATATATACATATATAATCAAAATTATACGAAATGAACTTCACATAATAAATATATATTTTATGTTAGAGATAAGAATTATAAAACAGTTCGTATTGCAATATTTTAAACAAAGTTGTGTATTTATATATATATAAATATAAGTTACAAATTTGTTTAAAATATATGTTTAAAATAATATATAAGTTATATATATATACATGCATATGAAATTCATCTTTCTCGTGAAATAGCGCGAATTTCGTCTGTTTTAAAATTTCTTACGCAGAAGTTTTCACTTCTGTCGGCCAGTCCCACGACTGCCAATTTTGCTTTTTTAATTCCGAAAAGCTGCAAAGCACGTTTTTTTGTCTTTAGTTTGTTTTATAACCACTTGGGGCGCTAAACAGTTTTTCAAAAAAACACTATAGAAAAAAAATATATGTACCTATATATTATATATTTATGTATTATTGAGGAGCACAAGTTCATTAATTTTAATCAGATTGATGCAAATGTGTAACATTTAATAATTGTAATAAATAATTAAAGAATTGTGTATCAATATTTTTTAAAGGGTAGAGCGAGAGCTCGGTGTCCCAGGTATTAATATTACCAGCCAAATCCAATAATAATGAATCATTTTTTTTAACTTAAGTACCGAGCCGAGGCTCGGGGTCCCGGTACTTGATAAAATATGCTAACCTTTAATTTTCACGGAACAACAAAAAATGGACTTACACCACTTTCAAAATAAACGGTTCATATATATATATATATATATATATATATATATATATATTAGATAACATATTGTAAATTATAAATTGAATTTTAATTCGATAATATATTAGAGAAAACGAAGTTGATGAGTACTTGAGCCGATTTAACATAATTTATTATTAATTAATAATATTATAATAATAACTTTAAATGATTGTTCCTTTTAGCCAATTAAAAAATTTGGAGTGTCCACTTGACTATCTCGCAATTTGAATTGCATTAAATAATATATATTATATTTAAATTAAATTTAATTAATTATAAGTTATAAATTAAAATTAATAAATAATATTTATTAAGAGGAAAGAATGGGTAAAAATATATTGGTGGGGAGACCGAGTGGGAAGCGCCCGCTTGGAAGACCAAGGACGCGGTGGGTGGATAATGTAGGATGTGGCTCTTTGTTGATGGCACCAGGTCATGTGCTGACGCGTGATTGCAGTTTTAAAAAATTAATTCCTGTACTTTCAGCAATTCAATCAAGCTGAAATTCTATATATAGCAGTTTTATACAATTTTTAATCATGTAAAAAACTATCAAACATATATCTTTATTTTTACGGTCAGTTTAGAGGGAAAAAAATGAAAACGTTGTAGGTAATTACCCACCCAGAAATTTTGAATAATGCGCATGTTCAAAATTTCATGATTCTAGCTCAAAACGTTTTTGCGTCATCTTGTCTACATACACAGACAGACATTTTTCTCAACCTTAATGAAAATGACTCACGGACCTTTAAAACGTATAAAAACATCAAAATCTCGACATCGAAAATTTTCGTGATCTCAATATTATCTCTGGCGAGATAGTAAAAAAGAATAAATAAAAGCAAATTAAATTTTTTTGTAAATAAATTGTAAAGTGGCTGTAAATGGACTGATCAAGACTTGTGAATAAACCCCATTTTTCTATCTTGAATAGTTACTAATTCTGGGTGATATTCGATAAGCTCTACTACTATGTATATTGGGGCCACCTCGTTATTCACTCGGTATTTTTATTTGTTTTTTTTTTTCTCGCTCTCGTCTCATTAGTTGCTCTTGCTGCATCAATAACATCCGCTCACCATTCTACCAGTCTTCTTCGTCCGTTGGAAAAGAAATACACTCTATTTATTTATTTTTTTAAGGGTTTGTTTTTTCATTTATTTAACGTCTCATGTGCATTAAACAAAAACCTCTTGTTCTTTATTAACTTTCAAAAAAAAACAATTGGATTTTTATTTAAACTATTCTGAATAAAATATAAACTTGCAAAAAGAAATGATTTTATTAATTTTTTCAGAAAGTTTAATATACCTTTTGTTAAATCCAATCTATTCAGTTTATTAATATTTTATGTAATATTTTCTTCCTTGCTGGTTTTTAAGTGAATAAACAGTAGTTGTGCTTTTTTTCATATTATTTTTTCGATTTCATTTCATTCATCAATTTTTAAAAATTATTTTGATTAATAATGTATTATTTTAAAAGAGTTGATTTTTCCTATCAATAATATTATTATCTTGATTTATATGTATTTAAACGAAAAAATAGATTGACTTTACATACACTTTCAATAATCTATTTTGAAATTTAAAATAAGCTGGAGTGTCCTCCCCTAGACTTTCCCGCATATAAATAGGTATAAAGAGTTGTGAATGAATATTTAGAATGTGTAAACTTGGTACCTAAAAATATCCATAGGTGAAATTTGGTGTGAAAACAATACCTCCCTTACTATCGTCGGTCGGTAAAAAAGAAACGCTACTTGTATAGGTAAAATGTCACTTCCGGTAGTCAGATCATGATGAAATTTGGTATCTGAATTTTTTTAATATTTTTAAATCTATATACAAAATATGAAGCAAATATCTCGAAGCAAACTGGTACTTTACTTGAAAGGTAAACGCAACCAGTGTAGGTAAAGTACCACTTCCGGTTAACCGATTTTGACGAAATTTTGATAGAAATCTACAAACTGTGAATAATATCGGTGTACCAAATTTCGAAGTCCTAGCTTGATTAGTTTTTGAGTAAATTTGCTTACAGACATTACATACATACATACATACATACATACATACATACACACATACATACATACATACACACACACAGACATAATTCGAAAAATGGTATTTTCCGACTCAGGGAGGTCTAAAACGTCAAGATCTATCGAAATCTCGAAGTCGAAATTTTTGACGATTCCAATACTTCCCTTATACGAAGTATGCGGGAAAGTAAAAATAAAAAAAAAAATTTTTTAAACGGTGAATTTGAAATTCTCAGGCCTGACAAGGGAAATTCTCTCTAATTGTGGCCTATGGCAACAATCATCAGTCTACATGATCAAAATTAGGAAGTTATTTGAAAATATAGTAGCAGCTCCGATCAATAAAATCAAGACAAGCTGAGAGGATTCATTGTACTGATCATACAACACTAACCCCGCTTAGACTTGTCCATTATTAAAAGTCAGTCGATCCTAAATAGTTATCAATAATGAATAAAAAAAGACTAATTAAATTATGTTATATTTATATATATAAGCAAACATTCATGAATAAAGTGAAATATATATATATATACTAAATAATCGCTAATAACGATTGTCAATTTTAAATAGTTAAACAAAATAAAATACCATCTGTTAATAAATAAAAGAGAAGAAGAATGTGCTCAATTTCAAGAGTTAAATATTTAAATTCGGGAATATAAAAAAAAGGATCCCATGTTGAAGCATTTTGTCTGCCTCCGGGTCGTTCATCAGCTATCTTCTAATGGATTAAAGGGCTTAAATGAACTGCCTGTTGGTTAAATGAATCGTGGGCCTCGAAGGTACTACATTTTTAGTTCATTCGGGGGAAACATTCCGTTTGAGTGCATTTCAACATCTTGTGGAAAACTACTTGAGCACAGCTGAACAATAAAATGTCCCTTGTGCTATTTTTCTATTGGCTGATGAAAGAAACCATAAGATTTGTAATATAGTTATTGTTCCTATTAACAATATATAAACCATTTAGAAAATGAGAGGTCATTAGTGGGGCAACAAAAGATCATCATGTAAAATATCGAAAATTTTAAAATTAATTTAAATACGGTAGTAATAGATTAATAATTTAGTTTTTAAATTTTAAAATACTAATGAATTTTTTTTCAATTAAAAATTAATTAATTAATTTGTATCTATGACACTTATTAAATACAGCATATACAATTCAATCTACTCGAGGTTTATATTTTGAACTTCATATGAAAATATATGAAAACTGTCTTGAAGAGTGTTTTTAGGTTATAATTATGAAAGGGAATTTACTTACTTTTTTTAAAAATAAATTTGAAAACATTCTTTATAACTTAATTAATAATTTATTTCTACTTGAAATCATTTATACAATTGATTAGTGCATGGGTCGGCAACCAGATGCCCGCGGGCACCAGGTTGCCCGCAAAGCCATTTTCAAGTGCCCGCGTTCAAATTACTAAGTATTAAATTATTACTAAAAGAAAAAAAAAGGTAAAATGTTTTTTCGATCAGGCTCTCAAACATTTTTGATTTTTAAATTTTTCAATATGGCTCTAAAAAAAAAACATTTTTGATTTTTCAATATGGCTCTAAGTATCACCAAGTGTATTATTATTTCAGAAATGTGCCCGACTTTTGAAAAAGGTTGCCGACCCTGTATTAGTGTATTTAAAATTGTAAAATAAATAATTTAATGACTTAATATAATGCTTTAATAAAAATCATTTTAAAATAAATTTTTTATTTTTAAATTATATCAGTTTTATTGTATTTTGCGTAGAATCTACACTGTTAATATTTAAATTGGAGTGATTTTGATTTTCATGTGATTATTTAATATAAAAAAAGAATACAAGTTTAAATAAATAAGAAGAGAAAATGAGTTCGAGATTTATTCTTGTTTTCAAATGATAAATTCATACTTTGGGTCATGAACAACAAGTAACATAATGATATTGTTGGTAAATTGTTGCAAAATTTCAATTAATATTTTCTTGAAATATTTTTTTAATCATTTTATTATTATTAATTAAGAATTAATATAATTAATTAATTAATTAATATTATTTTTTTATCTATTTTAAAATTTATAACTAATTTTTCAAATTGATTAGATATTACATTTCGAGTAGTAAATACTGATGATATTGAATTTATAAAAATAATCTCATTTGCCATACATTTCAACAATAAGAATGGTGTTTAATTGAATGATTTTAAAGGTAAGATAAAAATAAAATTTGTAAATAAACTTTCAATCTATCGTCTTTGTTTATTTCAAGTAACAATGTTTTGCTTATCTGTATTTATTTATTTACTGCAGTTTTGTTTCTAGGACATGAAGCGGAAATTTAATTCTCTTTATAGGATCCCCTCGAGTTGGATAGACATTTTGCTAATCTATCCCGATGTTGTTACTTATGCTCGAGGCAAAGGTTTAATACAGAATGGGAAATGACCGGCGGCGGTTACAACGGAATCTTTATGTGGAAACCCGTCGAAAACTTGCCAGCCAAATCCTTTCCAAGTCATTAACCTCTAATGCTACTGTTTCGGTTGTTGTATTGAATTTTTACGATTATTTGAACAATATATTCAATAAACAATGCAGTAAAATGTATCTGTTGAGTTTCAATCTATGTTACCCTTAATTTTCGTGTATATATATTAATTATTTTTTTTTTTTTTTTGAATTTTAGTTCATATTAATTTATCTCTTTTGTTTATTATAAACTACCATATTCTGGTTATTGAAATTTAGAAAAATATTATATCTATTCAATTTGTATGGATTCTGGAACAGTGGAAAGCAATTTACTACATTCCTGTGCCTCTTCAAAGACGGCTCCATACTGTTTAAAATTATTTTTTTAATGTCAATGGGTAAACGTACCAGTAGTTGACCAATGTACCAGTAATTGATTTGGTAGATTTTTATGAAAATAAGCTTTTTAATTTTTCTCTCTTTCATTGTTAAGCAATACAGAATTTTATCGATATTCATCGATATCTCGTGCTTAATTTGAAATTAAAAAGCTTATTTTGATCAAAAATTTATCAAATGGTGAATTACTGGTACAGTGGACAATTACTGATACATTTACCCTAAAATGATTGAACATTACTGACTTTAATGGCTCTATGCTTTTTAAATGCCAATAATAAAGTTTTGTAGTACACCCTTTTCACAGGCCCTTTATAAAAAAAAAAATCTTTAAAGATATTTTTAAAAAAATATATTAAAGTCCCAAAGTAAGTTTTGTAGTCACAATAATGAATTTTGAACCCCAGCTAATGTGAGTCAAATTATCTAAAAACAAGTTTTAATGATCTGTACAAATTTTAAACTTAGTAAAATACAATATCCGAAATGTTATTAAAATATATTTTGAATTGCTTATTAACATTAAAAAAAATGAAGTCTTTTTTAAGCCATATATGACTTGCTCAATCAGTGGGTCTTTCATTAAAATAGATGAAACAAGATTTTGAAAATTGATACTATCAAAAGAAATAATTATCAGAATTTATATTCAAGCAAGATTTTAAGATGAAAGTTGGAGGTTTTGATTAATCTATATAATAATTTTTGGAGAGGGGGTGATTGTTGTTGTTGGCACTATTATAGAATGTAAACAAACAATTGTGTTACATATATAATTAGTAGATGTTAATAAATATAACTTGTGAGGTAGATGGATATATTGCAGACAGACAAAATCTAATTCAATGGAATAATTAGTTCGTTGCGGGAATAATGTTAGCAACCCTGTCAGAGAGAATTTCTATCACCTTCGTGCAATTCAAATCATAGAAGTGAATTCCTAATTATGACCAATTAAATTCGAGATCAATTGCTCGAATTATCTCTTTTCTTGCCTGCGAAAACTTTCGTCTTTATTTTGACCGGATTCATCCCCAACCCCTCCCTTTAGTACACTCTCTTTCTCGCCTCTCATTCCGAAAAGTCTAACAAATCGAAAAAGGGAGAAAATACATTTCCAGAAATAGAATTACAATTGAATCTTGATCTCTTCACTTCAAAATACAATAAAAAATTCAAAAGAAGATTTATTCATAGAAAAACTTAAAAATAAAAATAATTATTTATTTATATTCTACAATGAATTCTCATTTAATCTAACATAGCATCTTATTATGGTCTTGGAGTTGGTTCTTTCTACTTTCTGAATTATTCCGGGGTTGAAGAATGTCTCCAAATTCATATCGATCTGTGGCTCTATGGAACTCGAAAGATCTTGGCAGCAGCAACAACATTCCTCCAAATACCCCTATCCTTAGTTGCATCCATCCAATTCCTATTTTCTCCAATCTTTCTCACTTCTCTTTCTACATTGTCCACCCACCGCGTCCTTTGTCTTCCAAGCGGACGTTTTTCAATCGGTATTCCCACAAATATATATTTTTCTATATTAATATTGGATAAATTCATTAGATACTGTCTCAAGAGTTAAAAGACATATAATAGGATGTTCAAAAAGTTCGCGGTACTGAAATGAAATGAAGAAACCAACTCATTTTGAACATTAAAACCCAAATAAACATTCAAAATATAGCTAATTGTGCCCAATGAAGTTCCTAAAGCATCAATCAATCAACGGTCCTCCAATACCATATCTTATCGCTCCGCTAATTTATTGAACAGCGTAGTATATAGAGTATGGTTAACTTTTGTCTATATCTGTAACTTACATTTCTCCAACTGTTTCTTAACCTATCTCCTATCAATTATTATCTTTTCTTAATTCTTCCAATAAACCAATGTTGTATTTACATATCTGGTCAATAATAAATAAATAAATAATGTTTATTATAATTCGAAATTGGATTATCTCTTATCAAAATATTCTCCAAGAGATCAATACACTTTTGCATACGTTTGAACCAATTCTCAAAGGACTTTTTCCACACCGATTGTGGTAAATCCAACACATGCGTTTTGAATACCCAATTTTTTTTTCTTATAAATAAATTTCTTCCTTCGCCTTTCATGTCTTTAAAATTCTAACTATTTTTATGGATAAATAAAGGCATGTAGAAAAGAACCTTAACACTATTTTGAATTGTATCCTATTTCTTCGATGCTACTACAATACACCATTTACTCGTACTTTGTGAAAACGACTCTTCATTTTGAGATTGATCCCTTTATTATTTGTTTTGTCAAGGGTCCTAATTTAAATTTCAATTCTATAAATAAATACAACCTGATCAGCAATAATATACAATATCAAATATTGTCCAATAATATTGATCATGCAGCATTAATACTTTGTTTGTTTAACATTTTCCTAACGAAATGACAATAAAAACAATTGGCCTAAACACCGAATAAAAACTACTCTTGTCCTTCACACAATTTATTTATAAAAATCATTATATATATATATAAATATATATATTCTATTATAGTATGACGTTTTCAACATTTTTCTTCTCCTCAATAAGGAAAGAATCTAAACGAGAAATTTATGTTTGATTTTCGATTTATCGGGTGAATACGTCACACCGGGTGAGTTACACCCCTTACACATGGTGGTGAAACTTGTCGTCACCCTTTTCACAGGCTCTTTATAAAAAGATTTTCTTTAAAGATATTTTTAAAAAAATATATTAAAGTCCCAAGTAATTATTGATCCCTCCGATAAACGGATTTTTTCTTCTATTTTTAATCTGTCATTGGAGCTTAATTGCTTTTCACTTATATTTTTATTCATTGAAAAAATTAAGAGTTCGGTGAACGGTAAGTAAACCTCCTATACATATATAATTTTAATTTTATTTATGTATTTATTACACCACAGATAATTTTATAATAATCAATTAAATTGACCATAAGTTCTTGGCCGCAGCAGGCACATTCCTCCATCTAACTTCTAATACAAAATTACTGTTTTAATACGGATTATTATATAAATAAATCACTTTTTTGTAAACAATATTAAAATTATAAAAATTTTACATAGTTATATTTTTTTCTGACTTGTGATTTATGGTTAGAGAATATATAATCAAAAGATAAGAGGCGGAATCCCTTCTGCGAAAAACAACCCGGTAAAAAATAAAAAATCTGGAGTGTCTATCTCGCAATTCGAGTTGGATTAATTAACATATATTATATTTAAATTAAATTTAATTAATCAAATTATAAATTAAAATTAATAAATAATATTTATTAAAACAGTGCGTGTTTGGTTCTTTGTTGATGGCACCACGTCACGTGCCGGCGCGTGATTTGCAGTTTTAAAAAATTAATTGCGTTTCTTTCAGCGATTCAATCAAGCTGAAATTATATATACAAAAGTTGATAGAAAACTACGAATTTTGGATAATGCCGGTGTACCAAATTTGTGCTCAAACCTTTTTTGCATAATCTTCTCTAGATACACACACACAGTCACACATACAGACATTTTTCTCAACCTTAGTGAAAATGACTTAGGGACCTTCAAAACGTATAAAAACATCAAAATCTCGACATAGAAAATTTTGGCCAGATAATAAAAAACGATATTTAATTGTCGACTTTTCAAGTGCGCGTCGCACTTATCTTCAAGTCAACAATTGTCAAAAGATTACCTACGAATGTTGTGACTTTCTAATTCATCTGTATATATGTCGTTATCACCATTATTATATGGGTAAATAAAAAAATTGTACTTTAAAACTAAAAATAATACAAAAGCTCACTCAAAAAATTAAGAAGTGGGATAAGAACTGTTTTTCCGAAGAAAGAGACAGATGGAATACAGTGGAACTTGGGTTACGAGTCTAATTGAGCTACACCCATCCTACTCCTGTTTTCTCTAATCTTCCTCACTTCCCTTCCTACTTATCCATCCACCGCTTCCTTGGACTTCCAACCGGACGTTTCCCAATCGGTCTCCCCACAAATATATTTTTCGCTAGTCTACCATCACCAATTATTGCTACGTGTCCTGCTCATCGCACAAACTTCTCTCTTTTAATACTTTTACTATGTTTGAGGATGCATAGAGGTCAACAATCACTTATACACATTAATAATTAATCAAGCGTAATATTTATATCGAGAATTGGATCAAAAAAATAGATATTTTCATGTCTTTTCAAATTAAATCATTCCCTTATATTCCATAGGGTTTTAAAATTATCTTTCATTAATCTAACGGCCAAACAAAAACTCTATATTCAAACATACAATTCAAAATATTAAAATAATAATATAAATCTAAAAAAAACTTTATAAAATAACGTTTTTTCATGGACTAAAAAGAATAAAATGATTTTTCTATAAGCCTGACAAAGTTTATATGGATGAATTGCTTCATATTCAACTAAAAACATTGGGCAAATAACTAAATCGATTTCAATTTATCAAAAGAGCGAACAGACAGACAGACATGAAGCGGAGTTGATAAAAACGTTATAATAAAAATGAGAATAAAGAGCATCTATATCTTCACAATATTTTCATTATTTTGATAACCGAAATATGTTTTTTATCTAGGTAAATATAATTTAAAATAAAAAAAAAATGATCTCGGGAAAAATCCATATTATTAGGGTATTCATCCTGGTTTTGTAGTGATTTTTTCTACAATTGGAAAATTCATCAAGCGGTTTTTGTGTCTGAAGAGAATCGGTCTGGTGGAGAGTTGTGAAGGAGAAAGTGGGCCGAGAGGCATCAAGAGCCAGGAGATGTCCCCCGAGTCCCGGAAATGCAATCATGTCCCTGAAGGAGGAGCCTTTGCCAACAAACGGGACAAAAAGCAATTAAGGCTACCGGACACCCGGCTCCTGTCTTTTCTAATTCGCATTTTAATACGTTGAGATCAAGTTGCTATGAAAAATCATGTTCAAAGACGAAATTGCATTAATGATAAAATGTCCCCACCCCTCAGGCCCCCATTCTCACCCCAACCATCACCACCCCACCGTCCAACATCCTGTCGTTAAAAACAGGCCAACAACGAACGAACACGACAAAAGAAAAGGATTTAAGAAAATTGCATTGTTCTTATTCTTCTCTTCCCCCCCTCCTAAATGCTATCTTCTTGAATTACTTACTAATTGAATGTAATTAAAACTTTCTTCATAAATCTAGAAAAAAATTATTGCTTGTTCATGAATGGATTTGGTTCATAAATTTCTGATAATAAATTACTATAGTTTAAAAACAAACACAATTTAATTTTAAAATTATTAAATTCTAACTGTATTAGAATTAAAGGGTATTTTTACTATCTCGGCAGTGAAAATTTTCGATATCGGGATTTTGATGTTTTATACGTTTTGAAGGTCCCTGAGTCATTCTCACTAACTAAGGTTGAGAAAAATGTCTGTGTGTGTGTGTGTGTGTGTGTGTGTATGTGCGTATGTAGACAAGATTACGCAAAAACGGTTTGAGCTAGAATCATGAAATTTGGTACACGGGCATTATTCAAAATTCGTAGTTTTCTATCAACTTTTGAGAAATGTAGATCATTCGGAAGAGAACCATTACTTTCATTTGTTTTTCCTCTAAACCAGGGTTTCTCAACCTTTTTGGACCAATCGCCCCCTTTGTAAGACCCGCTTCTTAATTCGCCCCCTCCCTATTAATTTTTACAGATAAAAATTGCATGATAATCCCTAATATTAGGTAGGTACACTAAGTGATACTTAGAGCCATATTGAAAAATCGAGTTTCAGAACCTGATTGCAAAATCATCTGACCTTTTTTTTTTAGAACCATATTGAAAATTAGCTGGAGTGTCTCCACTCGACTATCTCGCAATTTGAATTGGATTAAATAACATAATATATTATATTTAAATTAAATTTAATTAATTATAAATTATAAATAATAAATAATAAATATTAAACCAGCGCATGTTTGGCTTTTTGTTGATGGCGCCACGTGACGTGGCGCGTGAGATTTGCAGTGTTAAAAAATTAATTCTGGTAATTTCAGCGAATCAATCAAGCTGAAATTCTATATATAGCAGTTTTATACAATTATTAATCATGTGAAAAATTATCAAACATATATCTTTATTTTTACGGTCACTTTAGAGGAAAAAAAATCAAAACGTTTTAGGTAATGACCCTCTTCCGGTTGAGCTACATTTCTCAAAAGTTGATAGAAAACTATGAATTTTGAATAATGTCCATGTACCAAATTTCATCATTCTAGCTCAAACCGTTTTTGCCTAATCTTGCCTACATACACACACACACACACACACACACACACACACACACACACACACACACACAGACATTTTTCTCAACCTTAGTGAAAATGATTCAGGAACCTTCAAAACGTATAAAAACATCAAAATCTCAAAAACGAAAATTTTCATGATCGCAATACTATCTCTGGCGAGATAGTAAAAATTGAAAAAAGAGGAAATGTTTAAAAAGCCTGTTCGCAAAATCATCTTACCTTTTTTACCGACCGACGATAGTAAGGGAGGTATTGGTTTCACACCAAATTTCACATAAGGAGATTTTTTACATATCACCACGAATCATGCACTTTGTACTGGTTTTATACTCGACAAAAATCATCTTTATTAGTTTTTTCTTAATTAAAATTATATGACGTCATCCAACCATTCATGACGTCACAGCCTGGTCTTGCATATATATTATAAATAAAATAAAATTAAAAATATTTATGTTATATCCATATCTGTTTTCTATTACATTAATAGATATATTAAAATTATTTGAAATTGTTTCTGTAGCTGGAAATGAATTTATTTCAAACCGTCGGTCGGTTCGGACCTGGACAGAGGTCAACTTATTTTAGAGTTGAAAATGATTTCGCCCCCCAAAAATAACTTATCGCCCCCCAAAATCGTATAGTCAAATAATCGCCCCCTTTAAGATGTAGATCGCCCCCCATGGGGCGATATCGCCCAGGTTGAGAATCACTGCTCTAAACTGACCGTAAAAATAAAGATATATGTTTAATAGTTTTTCACATGATTAAAAATTGTATAAAACTGCTATATATAGAATTTCAGCTTGATTGAATCGTTGAAAATATCGGTATTAATTTGTTTACATTGCAAATCACGCGCCAGCACGTGACGTCAACAAAGAGCCAAACATCCGCTGGTTTAATAAATATTATTTATTGATTTTAATTTATAATTTAATTAATTAAATTTAATTTAAATATAATATATGTGGTAATTGATTCAATTCAAATTGCGAGATAGTCGAGTGGACACTCCAGCTTATTACCTAAATTTTGAATATGAGAATTTTATAATTGCCTGAATTTTGCAAAAAAAAAAACATAATAAAAAAATTTTAAATGAATTAATAGGTAAGAACATTATATCTATTTATATCCGATATTTTGGTAGGCAAATCACAGGTTATTGGCAATGGAACGTTTTTGGGATAAGAAATAATTAATTTTCTGGGACTGGGACTGATTTTAAATTTTTTAAGATCCATTCAAACACAAGGGTTTAGTGGAATTGATTTGAAATTCAAAAAAACAAAAACAAATTTATACTCTACAAAATTGATAACTTGTTTCTTACCTACCAGTAAAGTCAGCGTGTTCTCTTCTATTTAATATGACCGAGATATATATTTTCAATGATTATTAAAAGTTACGCACTCTTACCAACTTGTTTTTATATAATATATTTTTTTGAACATTTAATGATGATTCTGATTCGAAAGAACTTCAATTCGAATTCAATAATAAAATTACTAAAAAATTATGATGAATAACAAAATGAATAAAAAACAAAACATAATTTAATTTTATAATAAAATAATGGAATTCCATTAACTAATAATTATTAAAATTAGTATTCTACCATGTATTCCAATTTAATAATAAATAAATAAATAAATAAATAAAGTATGTTGTTTTTAGACTTAAAAAATATTTTGAAAACAAAGATACTCAATAATAATATAACTGAGTCTCTGGAATGTTTTTTTTTAATAAAAAATGTAAACGATCACATTTTTTTTCTAATATTCTTTTAAAGTTGAACCAGTGTTGCCAATCTTTTCTTTTATTATTTAATTTATGAATATCTACGCTTGATTTTGGGTACAAATTGTTAAATATTTATAGATTTTTTAATATATCTATAGTCAATTTATTTGATGAATGAAAATTGTGAATTGAAAGATTTAATTATATTTTATTTATATATAATATATATATAATTAGTATATTTACTATTATCAATTTTCATTTCTTTAAATACTTCTACATGTATATACATATTTATTTAATGAGCATTAACACCATGTGCTTCAATAAAAAATTAACTAAATATCCAATGGATATTTCGAATTCCGATATATATATAGTATTTACCAATAACATTAAAGCGAATTGGACCAAAAATGGTAGCCTTTTTATTACCCTTTGATCGGAGACGCCCTTTAATAGGGCCGATAAAAGATCCATAACGTAGCCTATCCTATTATTTTTGCAACGTGACTAATCCATTCATTACACATATATCAAGATAAATAAATTATTATAAAATTATCTATAGTATTCGTTTTATACCTAGATTAGAAAAAAACATATATCATAACAATATTAGAGAGAACAAGTTATTATTAATAATTAATCATCAAGTCATTTTTTTTTAAAGAATACATTTACTGATAAAATACGAGAGAGAAATAATGGAGATAATGGAAAATCTATCAGGGAAATTATAAATTATGTTTTTAATCGAGCCCGTATCTTTATTGTATAATTAATGATTAGTATGGAGTATAAATGTGTAAAACAGGATGTAAACGGTGAGTTTTCTACTAAGAAAAGAAGTCTTGGTTCAACCATTATTTTTTTTATTTGAAACTTTGCTGTTAATTTAATTATTGGATTTTTCATCTTTTAATGGAAAAAAATATCCGTAATATAGGTATATACATATCAAATAAAAAAAGAGCAAAAACAAAATAAAAAAATAATTAAGATGATTATTTATATATATATATAATAATGAAATTATTTTCATTAAAAAAATTACACGAAAATTGATCTTTATTTATTTACTAGCTGCTCAGAGCTCCTTCGTCGCTCTTCACATCTAGACGGGGGCTCCACCCCCTGTACCCTCCCGAGTGTCCCTATTCTGAGCTAAAACCATCTAACTCCTAACCTGTCCCATCTCTCTCACGTTCCTTCCTACATTGTCCACCCTGTTCACAATTGGTCTTCCACACAGACGTTTTCCAATCGAACTCCCCACCAATATATTTTTCCTCTCCCATTCTAGCCATGTGCCCTGCCGATCCCAGCCTTCTATATTTTATGACCTATATCTAGAGATGCATAGAGGTCATGCAATTCCTTGTTATGCAGTCTCCGCCATTCCCCGGTGTCCTCATCTTTCTTTGGTCCATAAATGCTGGGAAGAATCCTATTCTCAAATACTCTGAATCTATTCTCATCTCCCAGGGTTATAGACCATGCCTCCCACCCATATAATACAATTAATAATTTAATAATTTTGATCCCCTTTGATAATAATTTCCAGATTGCAACCTCGATTTAAATTCTTTGCAAATATTATTCTCTCTGATACTAATTATTTTGTCTTATCACTATTAATTTCAAACCCCATCAATTTTCCTGCCTCGATTAATATTTTTATGCTACTTTAAATGTTATAAATTTATTTAAAAAAAAATCAAAGTAAACAAAATAAAAATAAAATATAAAATTAGCATAACACTAAACTACTATAAAAATAATATTAAAAAATATATTATATATTAAAATCTTCCGTGAAAATCCAATTATGAGATCAAATTTTCTTAATTAAAATAATTTACTCACATAATCTTAAAAATTAATAGTATTAAATTATAGCCGTAATGTGAATGTTTTCAAAGTTTAAAAGGCCAATAAGATCAATTGAGATATTGTAAATATCAATAGATATATAAAATGATTTTTATCTGCACATTGCTCAGAATTTAAATTACCGCCAAATTATCGCCACCAGCGCCTCTATGATCTAGTATGGTAACTAAACTGGTAATGGTAACTAAACTATTATATTCTTTATAATTTTTTTAAAATTTTTCTAATTCAAAAATCGAAAATCGGGCTTCGAGGTCTGGTGGCCAGCCCCTTTGTGCTTCCGTGTAAAAAATTCCAGGTCCCTGCGTGCGATAGATTTGGCTGGAGAGCTCGGTCAGACAGACAGACAGACAGACACATTACACTTGCTTTTATTATTATAGATTTTTGTTTACATATGATCATTTATAAATAGGTTTTGAAAAAATAAAAAAAAATCATCTCGACAGTTTAGTAAAAAGAAATGGTAGAAAAGTTTTTTTTTTCTTTTTGTTCCAGCTAAAATAGCCGAGTATTTCACAAGAAAATAAAACTTTTCCAAAAGTTATTGGTTTAATTAAGTTTGAAAAATGAACGTTTGTGGTCATGATTAAAGAAAGAAAGAAAAAAAACGTTTAATATTTCTAAACGGTTTAAGTAAAATAGGATACTTAAAAAAAATAATTTTTCATTACATTTCTAAATGTCGCTTATAAGAGGTTACGTCCCGTCAATTGTCCCGTTTTATGGTAAGTTCAATTTACGTCTTTCCATGGCAAAAATCTATAAATTTGGATACGAATTGGTCACTCATCCGCCCTATTCATCGGGTTTAGCCCCGAGTGACTAATTCTTGTTTCCAAACCTGAAGAAATGGCTCGGCGGAAAAGCGATTTGACTCTAATCTCACAAACAAATAATTACCTATTTTGATGTCCTCATCCAATCTTATTTTTTGGAAGGAATAGAAAATTTAGAGAAACGTTGGACGAAGTGTATGGAGCTCAAAGGAGACTATGTTGAAAAATAAAATATTTTTTTATCAAGAAACATGTGTTTCATTCACAAAAAGTCACAGACTTATTAACCTGCCCTCGTAAACACTACAGATATTATCTCCACAATTTGAATCCGATGAATTGAAACTAAAATAGTGTAGTAAATAAAATATCTATTAATAAATAATATTTTATAATTAGTTTATTTAAAAAATATAATATAAAATGGAAAATAAATATGGAATCGATAAAAGCGATCTATTAAAAAGTATTTTTAAATAAGAAAGGAGTTGTTAATGGAGAAAGTAAAATGGAACCTCTCGACTTTCTGAAATACTCAAACGATTAATGCCCAAAATGAGGTTATTGGTTTCTCTAAAAGAAGAAATTGAAAAGAAAGAAAAATATCCAATAGATTAAAAATAGAAAATCTTGAAAACAAATATAATCAAAATTAACTTGAATATTAAACAAAAAAATTATAATTTTTTTAAAAAGGCAAAGGAAAACAACCAAAGGTTTAACCATATTAAACAATGTGGACGCAGAAACCATATTCCTCCAAACATACCGATCCTCAGTATCTCCCATCAAATTCCTTTTTTCTCCCATCTCTCTCTTACATTCTCTGCCCACCACAACTGCCATTATTGTTTGATAATTTGATTTGTTGAGAATAGAAGTAACCTCTTCGTCCAATCAATCGGAGGAACATCAGTAAGGGAACAATGGTCAAATTTATACTAAATACCAAATATGAAAAGAAAATATACTACAATAATATACATAAAGGAAAATGTATCCACTGACCTTAAACTACAAAAAACTCCAGTGTTATTCTGGACATAACGAATTTACAAAGAAAAAAAGGGGGTAGCAACACAATGAATGAAATAATATTAAATTTCCATACTAAAAATAAAGCTAATTAGTAAATTGTATCTTTTAATGTTGTTATTATTTTAAAATATTTTAATAATAGATAATGGTTGTGTTTTCTAGGCCAAAATAGAGTTTTTAGTTAATGGATCAATAATTAAAATAATTATGATAGTATTCTTGGTTGAGCTTAAATATATATATATATATATACTAAAACAAACTCTTTCTGCTGATTAATTGTTTAATTATACGGAAAAACAAAATTAATAAGTTTTTAATTCCATGTCCAATCATAAATTTTTGTAATTTTCGTAATAACCATTAAATTGTTTTTCATTACGGCTATTAACAATAACAATAAATTGAAGTAAATATCAATAAAATTAAATCACAATCGCGCTAGTCGGGTTGTTCTCCACTCCCTTACAGTCCCTTATTCTCCCCTCACCTCTCACACTCAAATTCGAGGTGTTGAAATGATTTCCGGGCAATTTTTCTCGGCCACCCATGATTAACCATTCGAGTAAAAACAAATTAAAATAATTAATGTCGTCTAAATCAACCATAATGGCGTCGAGTGTCCCGCACAGGCTGCTGAGGGCATAAATCACTTTCCCAAAACTTAATAACGGGGACGCATTTAACAATAGCGACTTAAGACCACACGTTTTGATTAAAGGGTCTTCATTATGCAATGTCCAGTAAAGGGTTGGGGAGAGGGGTAGCGGATGGATATTAGTGGATAGGGTGGAGGGATTTACTCAGGCCAAGCTCCTTTCTCACCTTCGCATCAAATACTTAGCAATAAACTTATAATCGAGTTGCCTTTATGATGACCTCAAAATAAAATCATCCCTAGCAAGTAAGATTAATATTAACACATAAACCGGAATCTGTATAAAAAGTAAATAAAAAAAATCTGGAATGTCTCCACTCGACTATCTCGCAAATTAGAAATGGATTAATTAACATATATTATATTTAAATTAAATCTAATTAATTAAATTATAAATTAAAATTAATAAATAATATTTATTAAACCAGCGCGTGTTTGGCACTTTGTTGATGGCACCCCGTCACGTGCTGGCGCGTGATTAGCAATCAACGTGTCAGGTTGAAATTCTATATATAGCAGTTTTATACAATTTTTAATCATGTGAACAATTATCAAACATATATTTTTATTTTTAAGGTCAGTTTAGCGGAAAAAAAAATGAAAACGTGCTAGGTAATGACCCTCTCGTTGATGAGCTACATTTCTCAAATAAATCTACGAATTTTGAATAATGCCCGTGTACCAATTTTCATTATTCTAGCTCAAACCATCAAATATATATATACACACACACAGACATTTATCTCAACCTTTGTGAAAATGTCTCAGCGACCTTCAAAACTTATAAAAACATTAAAATCCCGACATCTAAAATTTCCGTGATCGCAATACTATCTCTGGCGAGATAGTAAAAATTAAAAATAATAAAATTAAATAACACTTTTTATATTTACTTATTATAGGTATATATGCCTGCTCCTCTGGATCCCTTTTTAGATATTATTTTACCATATGTAAAAATTATAGTAAAAGTTATTTTAAAATTTTATTTTACGATAGATTATTAAATTAATCTATAAAATAGGAGTTGGATGGATGTAGCACAGGGTAGGGGCACTTGAAGAAATATAGTTACTATGGCCAAAAAATTTCGAGTCCTGCAGAGTCACAGAGATAGAAAGATAGATATATAAATCTACATTATTTTCCAAAAATAAATTTAAAAAAAAATAAATAACTATAATTATGTTTAAAATTATTTTTGTTTTGATCCCCCAAAATGTTTTCTAGTCCATATTCCCCCAAGGATTTATTCTCATTTTTTTATTCTTGTAAATATATTAATTACTATATACTGTCTATCAATTAATTTATTATATTATAATAATAATATTATTACTAAAAGACTAATTTTAAATGATTATTTAGGTTTAAGTCATGTTGGGTAATCGAGAAGCAGGACATGTCACCTCCATTAATCTCACCCTAGAAACAAAATCTTCTTTTGTTTAAAAAAATTAATTACCCAATTATATAAAGAGCTCGAGGAAATGCAATGTAGTTATGTTTTTTAGGTTACTTTTGTTTATATATAAAATAAATATACTTGAAAACAAATTAAAAACAAAAATTACCTGAGCGGTCAATTAAGTTTAACTCTTGACAAGTAAAAGTTTGTTTTTTTTAAATCTACTTTATGATGTTTATTTAAAAATTGAATATAAAGTTTGTTGGGCCAAAAAAAAAGAATAAGTAAAGATTTGTAAAAAAAAACGAATACAATAGAAGATTAGAATGAAAATTGTTTAATTCCTAAGGGTTTCTTAGTTTATCTCGTCACTCATTTGTATCTATTTTGTTTATTTATAAGCCACCATATCACTCTTGGGATTAATTCATTTATCTACATATGAATTATATAAAAATGTATGTAACGTATCTATGTTGGTTGTGTCTACTCTTGAAAAGGAATGGGAAGATTAGAAAAGGAAATGGTGGACAAACAACCAAAACAATCGTGTTATTCTGTCACCAAATAAAAACTGATTGATATTTTTCAACTTGTTCTTGTAATTTATATAATATCTCATATAAAATGAAATACTCTTCGACAGTTCTGATAATAACGCCAAAAGAGTGGAATCGTTCAGTGTGTCAATAATTAATAAAAATAAAAATAGAAACAAATGTCCAAACTAAAAGTGTATTATAGTAGTAATCTCTATCTGTCTATCTATTCTGTGGTTCTACGGAACTCGAAAGTTCTTGGCCGCAGCAACCACAATTCTCCAAGAATCCCTATTCTGAGCCACAACCCTCTCCCATCTCCTACATTATCCACCCACTACGTCCTTGGTCTTCCAAGCGGCCGTTTCCCACTCGCTCTTCCCACAAATATATTTTTCGCCATTCTTTCCTCTGCCCTGCTTCTGCCCTGCCCATCGCAGCCTTTTCGATTTTATAATATAACTCTAGAGATGCATAGAGGTCTTGCAATTCCTCGTTTTGCAGTCTCCGCCATTTCATCTTTCTTTGGCTCATAAATGCTCTGTAAATCTACTCTCGTCTACTAAGGTCATAGACTATGCCTCACACCCATATAATACAACCCTCAAAATAATTGTTTTATTAACAATCTCTATAACCAAGAATTATGTACTGCTAAGAATTAAAAACGAACATTATCAGAATGATTGAATTAACTTGGTTATGGAAATATATATTGATTTTGAGATAATTCAGAATAAATTTTTGTTTTTGTTCTGTTACATCTATCTATCTATAAAAAGTACTTGATACTCAAAAATTATAAGTTAATTAGGATTCGTGTGTATCTGTTAAGAGAGAGAGATATCTTGTAGTTATTTTACTTTTATTTCTTTTTGTAAATGGTAATTTTAAGATCTTTTATCTATCTATCTCTCTATCTCTGTGACTCTACGGAGCAACCACACCCCTCCAAGTATTCCTATTCTGAGCCACAAACCTGCAGTCCCTAACCTCTCCCATCTCTCTCACATCCTTTCCCACATTATCCACCCACCGTGTCCTTGGTCTTCCAAGTGGACGTTTCCCACTCGGTCTCCCTACCTATATATTTTTTGCCATTCTATCTTCTCCCATTCTAGCCACTTAAGATCTTTTATGTTTCACTTTATTTTTGTATTTTCCTCTTTTTGTAATTCAACTTATAGACTATTGTAAATAATATTTCTTTTATAAGTTGAAATAGACAAACAAAATATTAATAAATATATATAAACAATGCCACCTTGTATAGAGTACAAATTTATCGTATATTCGCCTTAAAAGAATTCCGGGTCGATATGGTTTTTCACAAGGGCCATGTTGAAGCTAAACACGAATTTAAATAGACTGTTTAAAGGTTGGGTTGAATAGTCCAGAGTGGCTTCCAACGAGTCTCACTAAATCCCACCACATTAATCACGAAACCAACAAAGGATTAACAAAAATTCCTACGTTCAACGATTGAAAGATTCTATAGATTCATTTAAATAATAATAAAAATCTATTTCAATGTAATGTGTATAATTTACACTTCTCTCTCCTTTCATACCATCATCCACCCTCTTATACGAATTTGCAATGATTCAACAATCAATTATCCATTTAATAAAAATATAATATATATATATATATTTAAAAGAGAATGTCTGTACATCTGTGTATTCTTTATACGTTTTCATCTAATTGAAATAAAATTTAGGAAAGATCTACTGTATTACTATTATTATTTCGAGATTTGCAAGGGTGGTCTTAAAATAATCGTTCTAAAAGTATTCCCAGATGCAATTCTTTCTAAAAAAAAAGTATACAAGAACATATATATTGTCATTATTGCAAATTTATAATAATAAATATAATAAAAAAAATTTTGTTATATCAAAATTAAAGTAGCGCCTCCGATCAAGAATATCAAGGTAAATGTTGATAGGACCCGTTCTACTGATCATAGGACACCTCATTAATATAACCAACGTGATAGGTGCTGTCCTTGCGTATGATGCACAAAAGACAGAGGTTTTTTTAATTGTATATAATTAATAATATAGGTTGAAATATTATTAACTTATTTATTTCTAATTTTCATGTGAACTTTTAAGAATTGAAATTTTATTATATTTACAAAAATGTAAAAAAAAAATAATCTAAAAGTAATTAAATATTTTTTTTTTATTAATTAATTTTCATAATTTAAAAAATTATGAAATTTAATTATTATAAATTGATGTAAAAATCTTTAATATACTAAAATATGATAAAATATTGTGTAATGTGCATAATGACATTTATAGGATTAGAAGAAGTAGGAGTAAGGGGTTATTTTGTAGTTAATAAAGAATTTTCTCTCATTTGAATAACAACAAGTGTAGTTCGTGCTAAAGTCGTACAATTAAGAAAACAATTGACTTCTTCCCTCATGTTTGTTGTCTTAGGGTAAGAATATTATTATTTATATTTATATATATATATACCTATATATATATATATATATATATGTTTGTTTGTTTGTTACGTCAAAAACCTCTTGAAACAGAACGATTCCTTGGTTGGTTTGATCTTCTCAGCTGTGCTGTAGTAGTTGAAGTAGTAGTACTATTTCTATTTCCTTTCTCTTTAGTAATTTATTCTCAATCCTAGTCGATTGAAGGTGAATCCCCGCGTACAGTACCAAAATGGATCCCGAAGCATTCCAGTTGAATTTAGATAATAATTACTTGCATAAAGACTAGTCGAGTGAACTCAACTAAATACCCGAGAATCTAAACGACTAGGTTGGAGATAATAATAATTAAGCGAATTGGGACTTGTCTTACGGAATACAATTTTGAATTGAGGTTCTTCTATGACCATACGCCAGAGAGAATCTTGTTTAACCGAAATGAGAGAATATACCATAGTGGAGGGGGTGTAAATTCTCTCTAGTACTCGAATAGAAATTCTTAGAAACAAATATTCAATAAGAGTATATATTTCCTAATACTATTAAAGCTCTTCAACTAAATCATTATATAGATATAAATCAACATTCGTATATATATATATAAGTAGGGTTGGTGGCTTCGGAGCAGGTTTTTTTAAATAAAATATCGTTTTTGTTTAAGAATATTTGCAAAAATAATATCGTTTTTGTTTAAAAAATACTGATCAAGACAAAATAAACTTCTTGATGATCGTCTTCTTCTGTAATAATCGTTGTTATTCTGAAATGTTGTGTTCTTCGTATAAGGTGGCTTTTGAATCGTGAATGAATAAATGTTTCGTCGTTCTTCTTGGATAGTGAATGATGCGGTCTGACCAAATTCGTGGAATTTTATACCCCTCTGGTGACGTCTAGGCGGAGTGGTAGAGGCGCTCGACGACCAATCGGGTGACAGATGCTATGCGATGAACCAATAGATGACTTCGTTATTATCTCCAATCGTAGGCTTGAATATCAGTCGGGGCACAACGAAAATTTATCCAGTTGCTCCGAGAACAACTTAATCAAAGGAATCAATAAAAATAAATTCCTATTTTTTCAAATCCTACATATATATATATATATATAATAAGATGTTCAATAAGTTCACGAATTTTTATTTGTCAAAATGACTTTATTTTTCACCGTAGTTTCCCTCAACTTCAATACACTTATTCCATCGATCTTCTAATTTATGGATTCCTTGACTATAGTGGTTTTCCGGCAGCTCTGTAAAATAAACCTCCTCGGCAACTATTACCTCTTCGTTTGAAGAAAATCGTTTTCCATGGAGATATTGTTTGAGGTGTGGGAAGAGCCAAAAATCGGATGGAGCTAAATCTGGCGAATAGGCTTGATGTTGCAACAATTCGTACTTCAATTCTGTTATTTTAGCAATGATTTTTGAGGCACCCATTTTCCACATAGTTTTTTGAAATCCAAATTAACTAACACTTAAAATATTGCTCACTGCGCCCAATGAAATACTTAATGCCTCTGTTAAATCTCTTTCAGTCAATCGACGGTCTTCCAATACCAAATCTTGTATTTTCCCGATGATATTGACGAGTAGGTGGCGCTCCGCGAATTTATTGAACAACGTAGTATATATATATATATATATATATATATATATATGTTTATAGCTTTGAGTATTGAACTGAATTTGAAAAGATTATATATATATATATTAGTTATTATTCCCTCTTGGTATTAAAATTAAAGGTGTAAATCTTGATTGTTCAATTTATTTCTAGTCTCCGATCTGTTAGGTCTAGCAAATTGAAGTTTCGAATTTCATTGAACTACGATGAACCATGATTATCTCAAGGAGAGACCCCAAAGGGATTCCTGAGAGAAGGGTGATGAATCCCACAGAGAAAATTAACAAATTCATTCCCTCTTGGCTATTTCCGTTTAAAATTCCGATGTCATTTATACCAAATGACTCTTGAATACTATAATCGGCCTAATATTTATTATTTATTTCTTCTATTTATTATTATCTATGAATAAATAGAATCAGCCAAAAAAAGATTTTATAAAATAACAAAATAAATACTAAAGGAATGTGATTTAATTGTGCTAATAATAATAATAAATAGATAGATTATTATATTCATTTTATTATAAATTAATAAACATCTTATGTCATTATTATGTTTGATTAAATTATCTAAAAAAAATAAATCAAATAAATTATTTCCATCTATAATATATAGTGAGACAGTGGCGTAACTAAATTAAGGCACGGACAGAACGAGTCATGGGCGCCGATTGAAAGGGGGCGCGAAAAAGCACCTAGAGTAAAAATATTTATATAGGTATAAATAAAGTATTAAAAAAAAAATACCTAGACATCAGAGAGACATTACAAAAATAGAAAAATGCAAGATAAAATAATATCTTACATGATACCTATCGCCCGAGAGATGCGCAAGATCTGTATTTTTCTTATGTACGCCTCTGTAAAGATGTAATTAAAATACCAGAAAAATCGTAAAAAAAAATATATTAGCAAATTAAATGAATTTTTGCTGAATAATAAAAAGATTTTAAACTCAATTTTTTGGAGTTGTAATAATATCTTATCTGTGTATCTTTTAGTATTAACTGTGCCGAATTTTAGATTTGTAAACCAAAAATATATCCCTACATATCCACATTCCTAGATGCCTTCATTTTTATAAATAGATTCTATAGAGATAATAGCTTATATTTGATGTTGACAATTTTAATAAAGCTGTGCCCACTTTTCCCTTAAAACAAAAGTCAACAAATTGATCATTCCAAAAACAATCAATTATATCTAGAGTTTGGTAAGTGGTAGGTTAATTTAACCCTAACTGTATCTTATTACTTTATAAGTAATGCATAAACAAACATTGAAATAGTAATTAATCAGGTTGTAGAATGCAAATTATTATTTTTTTGTTCTACATCTCTATACTAGCAAATGATTTGTTAGTCTTTCAAATAAATGTGTGTTGGAATCGATGCGTAAAGACGGAATGTTTGTTTTTGTATGATAATACATATGGAAATATTACAATCCAATTTTGAATTCCAATTCAATTAGAATGCATAAATTCCATCAAGAAAAGGAAAAATGATGAAAAGCTTTCGGATCTTATTTACGAATATTCTGCATGAGAAACTAACATTTTCATAAATTGCTAGGTACGTACGCGATGAATTGTATGAATGTGGATGTTTACCTAATTATTATTAATTCAGTGCTATTTTAATTAAAACACAATAACAACATTATTACCATCCAGAATAATTAGAACGGAATGGATTCTCTATTATTTACCTTGTCTGAGGGGCTCAAATGAGAGAGATAGGGACATCGCTCCGAATTCAATCTTTAAACTAACGAGGAAATTTCAAATTTTTAATACAATATAAATTATTTAAATATTTTAAGTATAATATGATATTTAATCATTGTTTTCTTTTTTTTACAGAATCAATTAACGAAAACTCTACATTTGACACAGGTGAGTTTCTTAAAAATTACAACATTGTTTTTATCGAAAGATTCTGTTCTGAAGAGACAGTAATACGAAACCCTCTTATTAGATTTATATAAGGGCAGAAAAAGACCGTAGGGTGTTGGTAAACTGTGTTAACTCACATTCTCGGGTTCCCGGGCCTTTCAAAGGAATTTTAACTAGCTGAATTCTATGGGACGAAGTCAGCCCAGTTTCCGAGATCAAAATTGGCAAAATACTTGATAAAAGTAGCGCCTCCGATCAAGAAAATCAAGGACCCGTTCTACAGATCATAGAACACCTAATTAATATAAACGACTTGATAGGAATTGTCCTAGTCTGAGGTTTTTTTATATGGGCTGAGACATTATCTACTATTTAATCAAAAAATAAGATCTAGATTTTTTTCATTAAAAATTTCAATATGCATTAAAGGAATATCTTTGCTATGACCAGGAATTTGACATTTTCGTAGTGCATTAGATGTAGAATACCTTTAGAAAAGAACAAGCTGACGTCATTAGTAGGCAAGAAACCAGCAGGATTACCAATTTTGTAGCAATTGAAAAAAACTGATTATTTTTTTTCAAAAAATATGGGCTTTTTTCGAATGTCAAGACATTTCCACTAAACTATTGTTTATTAATTTTATTAAAATTTCAGTTTTAAAATATAAAAATTTCATAATAGAAAATTCATTACCTACTAAAATACCGAATGGAAATATAAATAGTGTTCTTTCCTACGAATTAGTGTCATATAAAACTTTGGATATATTAAATTAGCTGGAGTGTCTCCACTCGACTATCTCGCAATTTGAATTGGATTAAATAACATAATATATTATATTTAAATTAAATTTAATTAATTATAAATTATAAATAATAAATAATAAATATTAAACCAGCGCATGTTTGGCTTTTTGTTGATGGCACCACGTCACGTGTTGGCGCGTGAGATTTGCAGTGTTAAAAAATTAATTCTGGTAATTTCAGCGAATCAATCAAGCTGAAATTCTATATATAGCAGTTATAAACAATTATTAATCATGTGAAAAATTATCAAACATATATCTTTATTTTTACGGTCACTTTAGAGGAAAAAAAATCAAAACGTTGTAGGTAATGACCCTCTTCCGGTTGAGCTACATTTCTCAAAAGTTGATAGAAAACTATGAATTTTGAATAATGTCCATGTACCAAATTTCATCATTCTAGCTCAAACCGTTTTTGCGTAATCTTGTCTACATACATACACACACACATACACACATACACATATACACACACACACACGCACAGACATTTTTCTCAACCTTAGTGAAAATGATTCAGGAACCTTCAAAACGTATAAAAACATCAAAATCTCAACATCGAAAATTTAGATAGTAAAAAGAAAAAAAAGGGGAGGGGGAAATCCTACCAATGACAGTTTATCGGAAAGATTAATAAAATAAAACTTGAATAATAATACCCAAAGTGACCATTTCTGGTGTAATATTATTATCATTTAAACAATAATAAGAATTCTTCCATATATAGAATCTTCTATATATGAACCTTCTACTTCTCAACATTTCCCACTCTTCATTCAACCGAAGATTACGTCTCGTCGTTCTTATAATAATAATAATTCATACTATCATAATAAAGGATATTAAAATTACAAACGTTTAACTGACTTTCTAAGTGTGAGTTAACCTAGTACTATTGTTCATATATTTTATTTTAGTGCTGCATGCATTAAACCGTCTTTAGTAGGATTTATCCCATAAAACATTTAATTAAATAATTTATTAATTTTATTAAAATTACAGTTTAAAAAAATATATAATAATATTTAATAAGATTATTTATAATTAGATATAATTAATATTAATAATAATTAAAAAGAATTTATTTTTTAAGGGATGTTAAATTCAATTTTTAATAAGTGAATTTTAATATATATATATATTAAAGAGACCTAAATGATTGATTTCATTTTCATTTTATTTATTTAATTTTTTTTTTTTATTCAAAATCAAATAAAATTTTATTTAATTTATCTTGAATAATATCGTATAATAAATGATCGTAAGTATATTTTGGTAGGCTAGGTTAAATGGTTCAATTATGAAGAAGTTGGGGTAGCGTAATTTACTCGACTTCCGGTTAGAAGAGAATTGAAATTGGGGTTGTCTCGGCTGGCAGGGTGATTAAATTTTCCACCGAGTCAATCAATTATAAATTCGGTGGATCTTCTATCTATCACTAAGGTATCGCCAACCAACAAAATAAAAACAACCAATATATCATTTCCCTTTTAATATACTTTTTATTTTTTTTTATTTTTATTTTTTTATTTTTTTTTTTTTTGTGTTTCGATTTTATGCAAATTTTTAATTGAAATTTATATGGGAAGCTTATAAATCATTAAAAAAGATTCCACATGCAAACATACACAAACTATTTCTTTTATTTATATATATAAAAAAAAAAAATTTAAATTCATCTATTGAAATTTAATATTCTTTTCCTCCTCATTTTTGGTTGTTGAAATTCCATTTACCACCATCAAATCCTTAAAGTGATAAATTCCCACATGTTTTCAGATAATAGTAACACATATCTATATCTAACTCTGTCGCTTTACGGAATTCAATAATTCTTGGCCGCAGTAACCACATTTCTCCAACTATCCCATCCAACGTACCCACCACGTACTTGATCTTCCAATAATAACTTTCCATCTAACTCCGATTCTCTCCCATCTCTCCTACGTCCACTCCTACATTATCCACCCATCAGGTCCTTGATCTTCCAATAATAACTTTCCATCTAACTCCGATTCTCTCCCATCTCTCCTACGTCCACTCCTACATTATCCACCCACCAGGTCCTTGATCTTCCAATAATAACTTTCCATCCAACTCCGATTCTCTCCCATCTCTCCTACGTCCACTCCTACATTATCCACCCACCAGGTCCTTGATCTTCCAATAATAACTTTCCATCCAACTTCGATTCTCTCCCATCTCTCCTACGTCCACTCCTACATTATCCACCCACCAGGTCCTTGATCTTCCAATAATAACTTCCCATCCAACTTCGATTCTCTCCCATCTCTCCTACGTCCACTCCTACATTATCCACCCACCAGGTCCTTGATCTTTCAATAATAACCTTAAATAAAATTATTAATATTGAAATTATTATAATCCGTTTAATATTCATAAACTATAATTTCAAACTATACCTACATTTATTTATTTATTTATTTATTTATCATAAATCAACAAAATCTTTCCAAACTCTCCAAATATTTATTTTTAATTGCTCTTTAAATAGGGTTTTTATTCCATTTGCTGTAATTAACATAATATTTAATAAATGGGTCCTTAAATAAATTATTACTTTTAGTTGATGATGAATATTAAACTAATTTTTTACGACTCGCAATAAAAATCCGTTCTCTCTGTTTCTAATTAATTTAATATTTTATTAACGTTCATAAATTTTGGTGTTGTTTATGATATTTGAAACCATATGGTTAATAGGGTGGATGAATAAGCCGATGAGAGAAAGACCTTACGGGAACGGAATAATGACCATCAATCGAGAAGATAGTAAGTAATAATATATACTTCTATATATATATATATATATATGATATATATAGTAGAACCTCGATAACTCAAACCACGGTAACTTAAAAACCTCAATAACTTCAAAAAATAATATGTTCCCTTCCCATCTATCTATATCTATCTATCTCTGTGACTACGGAACTCGAAAGTTCTTGGCCGCAGCAACCACACCCCTCCAAGTATTCCTATTCTTAGCCACAACCTTCCAGTCCCTATCCTCTCCCATCTCTCTCACATCCTTTCCTACATATCCACCCACCGTGTCCTTGGACTTCCAAGAGGACGTTTCCCAATCGGTCTCCCTACCAATATATTTTTTGCCATTCTATCTTTTCCCATTCTAGCCACTTATCCTGCCCACCGTAGCCTTCTCGATTTTATAATTTTACTATATCTGGAGATGCATAGGAGTCATGCAATTCCTCGTTATGCAATCCTCGCCTTTCCCCAGTGACCTCATCTTTCTTTGGCCCATAAATACTTCGCAGAATCCTATTCTCAAATACTATAAATCTACACTCGTCACCTAATGTCATATAGACCATGCCTCACACCCATATAATATAACCGGTAAAATAATTGTTTTATATATTTTAACTTTTATCCCCTTTTTGATAATAATTTTGATGCGATAAGCCCCTTTATTGCATGATAACAGGCGTTTCCCGATTGTAACCTCGCTTTAAACTCGAATATTAATCTTTCGTTATCACAGAACCTAAGTATTTAAATTTTTCTACATTTATGAAAAATTGCCGAATTCCCTAATTTAGAACAATGTTTGTTTACGTGGTTCAAACAGTGTCGAATCAAAAACATCAGTGTTAGTGGACCCATACTGAAAGAAAAGCTGAAGAGTTCGCTAATTAATTAATGAAGTTACTTGAAATAAAAAGTAGGGCCTTTGATTAAAAATTTCAAGAGAAATGTTGATAGGATTCGTTGTACTGATCATAGAATACCTTTATCCCTTAGCTTAGGCAACCGACTTGATAGGTGCTTTAGTAAAATGTATATTAAAAGTCAGATGTTTAAATCTTATTTTTATTATTGCATATTATTAATTATTGCATCAATAAGAGGAAGCAGGGAGGTTAATGTTTGGTCCCTCATTGTATTTTGCCTCTTATAGATAAAATCCACTCAAACTGACAAATTTCTATAATCTCTAACAATTTAGTCAACTCTACTAGCTAACGACATTTCCAATGATCTGTTTAATGTCAGTTATTTTATTACCAAAAGATAGCATAGGTCAGAAACGAGTGAAGATTTTATTGTATATGGATGAAGAGCCATTGTAACTTTATTTATTTTAATATCAGACCAAGCAAATTAATAACATTCAATCCGATAATAAATTCAAACTAGTTAAATAGGATAATAAATTTTATTTAACTATCTATCTTTGTTAGATACTGAATTGAATATTATTTATTTATTTTTTCATGTATTCTGAAATTTTTGAAAGATCTTGTCCGCAGCATTCACATTCCTCCATCCCATGTATCCTTCACTATCTTATTATTATTCTCTTCAAATTTAGTCACGTCTACTTTTCTAATTTTTTTGCCATAAATAATAATAAGATTTTAAATAATTAAAATTAGATTTATATATATTTAAATTGTGAACAATAATAATAATAAATAAAATTGCTATTATTATTTTAAATATGTAAATTGCAATGTGGATATTTATTTATAAATTTTGATCTTATTGTGAATTTATTTATTTTTTTTATTTCGTTCAAATCTCATTTATTATTTTATTTTTAATAAAAAATGACCGCACTCCCTCTTCTTATTTTTCAAAATCCAAATTATTATTTAATATTATCAGTCAATTAAAAAAAAAATTATAAAATGTACAATGACGGTAAAAAGAGAATACCAATCTGTCGAAGTGGCTTTCTCAACACCAATAATATGTGAATCAAAATTGAAAAAAATAATTTTTAATATCATAAAAACATAATCATTTAAAATTAAATTGGTATTAAAAATTAATTTCGTTAATTTCGTTTCACATATTAATACTTGAAAAAGGCACTGCGCTAGTTAGACTGGCATTCGCTTTTTTCCATAACTATACATATATATATGTGAAAAAGGTACCACAGGGTGGGACTTAGCGTAGCTGGCTCTCATTCTCGTGGTCCCGAGTTCAAGTCCCGAGCCTGGCAAGAAAATTTCTCTAGCTGGGGTCAATGGGACGGAGTCAACCCAGCCTCCGGGATCCGAATTGGCAAGCTACTTGATAAAAAGTAGCGCCACCGATCAAGAAAATCAAGACAAATGTTGATAGGACCCGTTCCTTCTGATTATAGCATACCTAAGTTAATATAAGCGATTTAAGAGGCGCTGTCCTTGGGTTGGACGTACAAAAGTCAGAGGTTTATATATATATATGTTATATATATATGTTATATATATATGTTATATATAACATATATATACATATAGATATATTTTTATATATGTAGGTATAGTATTATATTCAAATATATAATAAATTTTAAATTACCCTAAGGGTATATTAAAAACTCAAACCTATCTTGAATTCATTATACACATATATAATCGTATAATTAATTAATTTATACGTCCAATATATTTTTTAAATAATTTTATACACTTATAAATAAATATATACCTGTGAATGTAACCAAAATTAAATTATTCTCTATAGATATAATTTTAATAATATGAAAAACAATATATATATATATTATAAAAAAATATATTGTTTTTGTGTTTTCAACTTTGTATAGATTTTTTTTTTTTTTTTTTTACTTATTTTAGTTAGTGACCTTTTTTAATTTATTCAATTAATTCGCTCATACAAACAACCATTTTTGTTAATATGCAACCAGAATTTTTTCAAATAACTCGCCCTCCCAGAGATTATTTTGTGGATATTGAAATTAATTATAACTGTTTCAGTTATTACAAGGGCTCTCAGGGGAATTTTCGAAAATGAGGAGGCCGTTTGAAATTGGATCGATAAATTAATTTTAATAACCCCGCCGGACGAACAGACAGAGAAATCGAAAATTGAAAAGAATTGGAGAATTGGTGGGAAGGGAGTTGATAAATTTTAGAATACATAAAAAAAATAATAAATAAATAAATATAAAGAAAAATACCGAGTAGACATTTTATTAATAGTGATATTAAAAATCCACGTTCTTGAAATTTAATTGGAAAAATTAAAAATTTAAATTCAAAATACTCTAATCAAATCATATATAGGTGAATATCAACTGTAATCTTGTAATGTTGACAGTGAAAAATATTTTTTTTTAAATTTAAATTTAAATTTCTAATTAAATTCTAAAAATCATAATTTAAATATATTTAAATGAGTGAATATTTTGAAATTCACTTTATTTGTAGGTTAATAAAATAATTTTATTATTGGATTTTTTACAATCTCGCCAGAAAATTTTCCATATCGAGATTTTGATGGTTTTATACGTTTTAAAGGTCCCTGAGTCATTTTCACCAAGGTTGAGAAAAATGTCTGTCTGTGTGTGTATGTGTATGAAAACAAGATTATGCCAAAACGGTTTGAGCTAGAATCATGAAATTTGGTACACGGGCATTATTCAAAATTCGTAGATTTCTAGCAACTTTTGAGAAATGTAGCTTATCCGGAAGAGGATCATTACCTACCATGTGTGTGTGTGTGTGTGTGTGTGTGTGTGTGTGTGTTTTCATTTATTTTCCTCTAAACTGACCGTAAAAATAAAAATATATGTTTGATAGTTTTTCACATGATTAAAAATTGTATAAAACTGCTATATATACAATTTCAGCTTGATTGAATCACTGAAAGTACTGGTATTAATTTTTTAAATTTTTTAACACGTTGTCTCTGGCAATCACGCGCCAGCACATGACGTAGTGCCATCAACAAAGAACCAAACACACGCTGGTTTAATAAATATTATTTATTAATTTTAATTTATAATTTAATTAATTAAATTTAATTTAAATATAATATATGTTAATTATTCCAATTCAAATATGCGAAGATAGACAAGTGGAGACACTCCAGATTTTTATATTATCTATCAGATGGTATTTTTATTATAATTTAAATTTAATAAGTAAAAAAAAATATTGTATTGCTAGTTAGGGAGAGGAAAAGCATTACTATGTATTATTAAATATAAAATACTTATTGTTTATATATATATATATATTAGATAGATATTCTTGGAAAAATTGTTGAAATACCTAATTTATAGTATTTAAATTTCATGGTAGAAGCTTGTGGAAGTGATTGATTGCCCAAGTAGAGATTTTTGGAAGAATAAAAAAAAATAAGATGGAAAATGATGGGGAGAAGGGAGATTGAAGAGAGCTTACGTGGGCAGAGTAGCTACCCTTAAGTATCATCGGATTTATTAGAGAAGAGAACTTTTCAACCCATCAATGACGAAGAAGGCTATTGAATCAAACTTCTTTTTGACAAGAAGATTAGAAACGAAGTCCTAGTGCTCTAAATTAAACAGTGTGTGTGGGGGGGGGGGGTGAATTTTGAAGTCCGTTGACAGGCAATTAATCGAAAACTTGAAATGTCTTTTAATAATAATTTTAAGTGAATATAAAATAAAATATAATAAAATTATTTATTTGGATATTTAATTGAATATTTATTTAAATGTTTTTTTTTTAATTCACAAAATAATATTAATTTCATATATATATATATGATTTTAAAGACTTTTTTAAACCTATTTATTATCCCTTCCATTTTATTTATTATCCCTTCTATTTTCGGATGTTGGCCTCCCCTTTCACCGTTGAATGATTAGGGGGTCACATTGGCTAGAAGGGTTGGCGAATGGATGGAGTATATCGGAAGGATTTAAATATTGAATAGATAGGATTTTTAGGGATTGGGACGCGACTTCCTCAATGGATGGCGAGGAAAAGTCGTGGCTTGCGTGAGCAGGGTTGCTTCCCTGAAGTGGACCTATCTCTATCGGGATCATAGAGAGAGTCCACCCGCTACTCCTAATAATATAAATATAATAGTCTCTAGGGAAAACAGTTTTTCTATTTTTAAAAATAGCGGGAAAATGTCCAAAGTCTCCCCGTGTCTGGAGAGTCATTAGATGAGAGGATTCTAGACATCCAAGTAATGAATGGAGAGATTTTGGATCTACACATTTTAATTAAATTTTAGACCTGTAAACCTCAAAGATAACACTAGTTTAAACTTCAGATAACTAGTGTTTATTAGGAGTAAAATTTTTAATTCTCCAGGTTTCGACTTTCCTACCCCTCTGAAGAACATTTAATTTGTTCGTTAATAAGTCAGTCTATTATTTTTAAAGAAGGGATATGTTAGTTGATATACGTAATAGCTGAAAATAATAATACAAAATTTCCAATACACTAAAGGTGCAAAGCGACAAGGAGAGACTTTGGACAAGCGACTAGAGTTAATCAGGTGCAGTTTATCGATAAAAAATAGCCTCATGTTAACAGTGTAAAATACTAGTTTAAACACCAATCTTTTACAGTAACTAGATGTAAAAAATAAATAAATAATATTTTTTTAATTATCATTTATGTTCTAACCTTAAAAAATAGCAGAAAAATCTGTTTTTTGGATTTTTCTTCTAAAGTTTTTAACAGGATTTTCACTATTAAAAGTGTTCATCGTAATGCCCACATGCCAAGATTGTGAAAAGTTTGGAAATGTTCAGGGGGTCGGGAAAATCGGGCTATACTAGGCATAAGTTAGAGGTATATATATATAGGGTGTCTCAAAAAATGTACTAACATTATTTATGAACATAAAGACAAGTTTAAAGGCTTGAATTATAGAAAAAAGATCTAATTAATAAATAAAAGAATTATGTTCGCAAATATTCAAATCATTGTCCAGACAACGCTGATAACGTGAACAAATGGATTCATTTTTTTGAGACACCCTGTACTTAATATACCTATATAAAGATATACAATAAAAATTCGTTTTGGTATATAGTAGTGATTCCCAAACTGTGAGCCGCGGCTCCCTGGGGAGTTCCTAATAATTGAAATTTTTTGTTCTAAAAAAAAAACAAAAAAAAACCGTTTGTCCCGGTTTGGTGTTTTCGAAATATGGTCACCCTAATTAAGGGAGCCGTGGAAAAAATCCATGTATTATTGGAGCCGTATACCGAAAAAGTTTGGGAACCTCTTGTATATAGAATAAATTAGTTTTAATATTTTTATGTAACTATAAATTAATTTCAAAAATTCTACAATAATAGGAAAAGTATGGATTTATATATTAAAATATAAAATATAATATAAAATATGTAAAGATAAATATTTAAGTGTTAGTGAGGTAAAGGAAATTTTTTATTTTCCTCTAAACCAATTTCATTTAAAAATGATAAATATAAAAAAATAAGTTCAAAATGAAAATAAAAAAAAAGTATTAAAATCATGAAAATGAGCTTCAGAATCAATATTTCATAAAATTACAAAGAATTAAAGAAAACAAATGGTTCAAAGAAGAACATTAAATATATAATAGTGAGAGGGAGGGAGAAAAAGAGAGAGTAAAAACATTAATTAATCATATCCGCCCATTTCTGATCCTCTTAAAAAACAAGAGTAATTGTTAAAATTACCATTAAAAGGATTATCTATTAATAATTAATTAAAATAATCAAATAATTAATCACAATTAATAAATGATTATGTATGTTTAATCATTTATAATTGAGTACTAAAAGAATAAGCAATAGTATTGAAAAATTATAAAATATCGATATTATATTATATTAAATATACTAATAAATAAATGGAGGCAGTTAGCCGAGAGTGTAGCGTAGCAATTTTCACAAGAAGTCGGCGTTCTATTCCAACGACGCTACTACAGAGACTTCAGCTGTCGGCCCTGTGCTACCAAGTTTGTTCTGAGAGGGCAAACCCATTGGTTACTGACCTCCTTAAAAAGGCCTTTTGATACAGTCCACCCAAATTTCAAGGAACGATAGAAGTAAAGAGGTATCTATCGTATTTTTATTAATCCCTCTTTTTAGCCCTTCGTGCAAAATTAATAGATATTAAGGATTCATCCCATTCCATTTTATCCCCTTTCGATTTTTCAGGCCTTACAAGCCGTTGTTAGATGTATCAAGCGGATACATTAAGTTAAAATTATGTGAGGGGATTTTTAAAATTTAACAACTTTTGAAAATTACTTAAATATTTAATTATTTATTTTTTTACAAAATTAAATTTACATTTGAAATTAATATAATAAAATAATAATAATAATAATTCAATAATAAATCAAATATAATATTTGAATTTCATATTGCTATCTTTAGACTGATAGTTTCATATCAGAATAGAAATAAGTGAATTACATCAATATAATATATATATATATATATATATATATACTTATTTACAGGATCGGGTAGGTGTCGGAAATAGGACCAAAGACGGATAGACAATAACTCACGAAATTTAAAAGTTACAAAATCTTGAAAAAGAATGAACAAGTACTCTGGTCCTGCAAAGAATACAAAAATATTTATTCAAAGAATTTCAAATAATTATTTAAATAAATTTAAAATATTAATTATATAATATAATTTCTAGTTAATAATTTCATTAAATTAATGAAATTATTAAATACTATTTACTATTTAATATTTTACTTTATTTTTTAAATAATTAATAATTGTCATTTGAATTTGAAAATTAAAGAAATCCAAAGAATATTGTTTTAAAAATTGTAAAAAAATTTTTTTCTAATTTTGTATTTAAAGAACCAATATTTACATATTTCTGTATAATTACAACTTAATAATTTAATTAATATAATATTATTTAAAGAGCACCTGTCTAAATGTGAACTGGGTAGCTGGTAATAAACAAAATCAAAGTAAAATAATCAAAATTGGGGTTACTGTATATTTTTTTATTTGATATTACCATCCATCAGTAAGATATTTCCACAATTTCAATATATATGTGTAGATAGGATATGTGTCAGTGAGAGAGGGAAGGAAGAGGGAAATGGTAGGGAAGAGGGAGGAAAGGGGGATGGAAAAAGAGAGAAAGATTGATATTTGATAGACAGATAGAATGATAGAAAATTTAATTAACGTAGCTGGTGTTATAAAGCCGAAATTAGAATTCGAAACAGCTATATATTTATCTAGACAATCAAGAGAGGCTGAACCATATGGTCAAGTTGCAGTTTGTCACGGACAGTAAACAACATGCCAATCGGTTGAACAAATTTTGCATTACAATTACTTGCCATACGATACGCTGTGTGCATAACCTAATTTGATCCATGTTTTCGTTTCCTACAACAATCATGGTAACTCATTTGAATAATAAATAAATATCTTAGGTAAGAAAATTACTCCTGCCACGAGCTCTTTCCCTCTACTCCATCTTAAACACAAAGATCACAAACAATTTAGCTTATATTAGACATATATTTATATATAGTTTATACTCCAATCGGTTTTCAGAAATGAAAAATTTTATTCGAGTTTTCATTAAAACTTTTATTACAATGCAATCATAAACCAGAAACTTATTTCTATTAATATTATTACTCTTATTTAGACGCTACACAGACTAGGGGTCAACGAGGTTGACAATCTTTTTTATTATGTTATCGGATAAAAAATTTTATGTATCACAAATTGGTTAATATAAATATACTTTTTTAAAATAAATCAAAAACTTAACACGGTTGATTGACATAATCGTGATTCCAGGTTCAAGTCCCAGGCCTGATAAAGGAATTTCTCTAGCTGGAATTTATAGGACAGAGTCTCCCAAAAATTGGGAAATATTTGATTAAAAGTATCGCTTCCGATCAAGAAAATCAAAATTAAGATTGAGAATTCTTGTTCTAATTATTATAGAACACCTCTACTCCGTAAAAAACAGCTAGATAGTCGCTGACCTATCGAATGATGTAATAAGTCAAAGATTTAATTATTATTAATTTCTAGCTGCTAAGTCCACTTTTGGCACTCTTGCCATTTAGAGAAGGAACACTGCATGTGAATTTTATACAAATTTTTAAAAATAAATTCCTTGATTTTCCTTGAAGGGAAGGTATTGTTTTCACACCAAATTTCTCATTTTACATATCTCCACGAATCATGTATTTTGTTATCAGAAAAAAGTATTTTTAGCATTAAGTCTGTCCGTTGTCCGTCTGTTCGTCTGTCCATAGTGTGCCATTGTGTGTAAAGCTTGAACGGCTCAACGGATTTTGATAAAATTTGGTATATTTACTTAATTCATCAGAAGTATGAATCCATCAACTTTTGGTGTATATCTGGAAGCCGGAAGTGGTAGTTTACAAATTATTAATTTTATATTCATTGTCAGAAATTTTTCACTTAAAATATAGTAGATAGTAATTAATTATTGAGTAATTAAACTAAAAATAAAAACCAAGAAAATATAATTTAGTTATTTTAATTCAAGTTTTAAAAATATTTTTATTTTTGATTCTTTATATATATAATGTTGTATGGAATTCATTTATTTAAAATCGTGGGTCGGTTCTGTGCCTTGCCACAGCTCATTTTTTAATTAGATGTTGATAAAATGTAAAACTTATGTTCAAATAGAGACGGATAAGAAAATTCTGACGTCATTTTGCCCAGCAAATTTTGACTCTATAGCAGGGGTGGGCAAATACTTTTAAGCGCGGGCCAAAATGAAATTTTCAAAATGTCTCCCGGGCCGGAGGACCATATTTCGGAAACATCAAACCAGGACATTTGTAAAAAAAAATCACATTTTTTTAAATGAAATGAAAGATCGAAATAAGAGCCAAAGTTTTTCAACGGGCCGGCGGGCCGGATAAAATAAGCAAAAGGGCCGGATCCGGCCCGCGGGCCGGCTTTTGCCCACCCCTGCTCTATAGTCTTACAATTTCCTGGACAAGCGTATAGACCTACAAAATTCTAAAGTAATTCTAATTTGGATTTTAAGAATCATAAAGGGAAGTAAAAATCTTTATATTCTTATCAATATGCAGACGAAAACCCTGTTTTATATACATAGAAGAAGATAATAGATAATTTAAAAAAATATTTAGAAGAAAATAAATTTTTAAAATATATTATTATTGTAAGAACATAAACATAGTCATGAATCCCAATATTTTTTGTTATTTTTGTTTCAAAATACATTTTTATAAATCTATAATATAGATTATAATATTAATTAGAAAAATAATTAAAATTATTTTCAAATTTTAAAAATTTATACAATTTCGTTTAATTTTATTATGTATTTTACTCAATTGCACAGATAAAAAAAGCACATTATTAAAATCTATAATTTATTATTTATTATTTTATTTTTATTGATTTAATTAAAAGAAAAATTTTCTCTGAAAGTCGTCCCTTTATTCCATTAAGTGAACAACCATTATCGACTCATTTTCCACTTTTCAAGGTGATAACAAAAAAAAAATAAAAAAAAAAAAAAATACTCGAAGCAATAATGTAAAAGCAATCTCGCATCACACCTGTTTTCTTGTGGCTGGCGGCACTTTATAGGAGAAAAGTGGAAAGTGGGAAGTGGGAGGGGGAAGTGGGATGGACATCCAAGTGAAAAATATAATCAGCCTAATAAGATAGAAAAAAAATTCTCCTATTTGTAAAAATTGAATTTAGAAGAGAGTACGACACGATGACAAAATCAAAAAAAAAACTTAAATTTTTTTTTTTCATAATCAATAAGCTGGAGTGTCACTATCTAGCAAATTTGAATTGGGTTAAATAACATATATTATATTTAAATTAAATTTAATTAATTAAATTATAAATTAAAATTAATAAATAATATTTATTAAATCAGCGCGTGTTTGGCTCTTTGTTGATGGCACCACGTCACGTGCTGGTGCGTGATTTGCAGTGTTAAAAAATTTATTCCGGTACTTTCAGCGATTCAATCAAGCTGAAATTCTATATATCTATTTTAATCATTTGAAAAACTATCAAACATCTATCTTTATTTTTACGGTCGCTTTAGAGGGAAAAAATTGAAAAAGGTAGTAACCCTCTTCCGGTTGAGCTACATTTCTCAAAAGTTGATAGAAAACTACGAATTTTGAATACGCGTAATCTTGTCTACATATATACACACACACACAGACATTTTTCTCAACCTTAGTGAAAATGGCCCAGGAACCTTCAAAACGTATAAAAACATCAAAATCTCGACATCGAAAATTTTCGTGATCGCAATAGAATCTCTGCCAAGATAGTAAAAAGGGCGTTTTTAAAAAAATAAAATTGAGTTAATTATTTCAAAATAAAAATAGTCTATTTTCTATTATTTTCAATTTTATTATTATTTTTTTTATTCTATTTTATTTTAATTTTTTTTTAAATTGGTCCCTCTCAATTTTAATATTCAAGCTAAGGACTGTACTATGCATGCTACGATTGGAGAATCATTTTCAATCATTTATTTCAAACCTATAAAATTACATTATTTATTTTCAGATAATTCTTATCAATAAAATAAAAATGCGGTCACTTATTGGCCATTATTCTCTGTTTTCCAAGATAAATTATTTATTATATAAATCAATTTTTAAAGAAAATAAAAAATTTATCATCATACTATTTTCTCTTACATTTATAAAGGAATTTAATAACATTTTTAAAAAAAAACAACTATACAATATTTATATATATAATATATATATAAATATAATATATATATATATATATAATTTATTTTAATAGTTCAAATGAATTAATGAGTAAATCCTAATATTTTTAGCTTTAATAAAATAAAAAATCTGGAGTGTCTCCACTGGACTATCACGCAAATTTGAAATGGATTAATTCAGGTTATCTCAACTTTTTAGTATTCATGGCCCATTTTTCAATCATAATTTACATCGCCCCCCTCCCCCCTCTCTAACGCATACAATAAAATAAAAACAGTATCTTTTTTTTAGAACACACTTGGCCATATTGAAAAATCGAAAATGTTTCAGAGCATCGCAAAATCATCTCACCTTTTTTTTAGAACCATATTGAAAAAAAATCGAAAACTTTCAAAAGTTTGCGGGCACTTAAAACGCCTTCGCGGCACTTGATATGCTCGCGCCCCACAGGTTGAGAATCGCTGGATTAATTAACATATATTATATTTAAATTAATTTTAATTTATTAAATTATAAATTTAAATTAATTTTAATTCATTAAAAATTATAAATTTAAATTAATTTTAATTCATTAAAAATTATAAATTTAAATTAATCAATAATAATTATTAAGGCAGCGCGTGTTTGGCTCTTTGTTGATGGCATCACGTCACGTGCTGGCGCGTGATTGCCAGTCAATGTGTAAAAATAAATAATTAAAAATAAGAATCAATAATATATAAAAAATAATATAGCAATTAGGACTTTTAATTAGTTTAATTCAATTATAATAAAAGTATTAAGATTTAATTTTAAAATTAATGAGGCGCCTCGCAGGCTCGAGTCAATGGCGTTGACTCACATCCTTGTGGTCCCGGGTTTTATAAAATATTTTATAAAATTAAAATTTCAATGAAAAATCATCAATGCCATCTTTTTTCTAAAGCCTCCGGTTTCAAATTTGGGAAGCTACTTGATAAAAAGTAGCGCCTTCGATCAAGAAAATCAAGGTAAAGGTTGATAGAACCCGTTTTACTGATCATAGGACACCTAGTTGATATAAACGACTTGATATGTAGACTGTCCTTGCATAGGAAGTGAAAAATTCAAAAAATTTTCTTATTACTTCCTTTAATATGTTATTAATTAAACCTATACTCTTATATAAATAATAAGTTGACCTGTGGCCAGGTCCGAACCGACCGACTGTTTGAAATAAATTAATTTCCAGCTACAGAAACAATTTCAAATAATTTTAATATATCTATTAATGTAATAAAAAACAGATATGGATACATAAATAATAAATATAAACATTTTTAATTTTATTTTATTTATAATATATATGCAAGTCCAGGCTGTGACGTCATGAATGGCTGGATGACGTCATATAATTTTAAATCAAGAAAAAACTAATAAATATGATTTTTCTCGAGGATAAAACCAATACAAAGTGCATGATTCGTGGTGATATATAAAAAAATCTCCTTTGGTGTGAAAATAACCCTTTCCTTCCTATCGTCGATCGCTAATACTACCACTTCCGGTTTCCGGAATTGCACCAAAAGTTGATCAATTCATCCCACTGATGCATTAAGTAAATATACCAAATTTCATCAAAATCGGTTGAGCCGTTCAGGCTGTACACATCTATACGGACGGACGGACAGACATCATGCTAAAAATACTTTTTTCTGTTTAGAAAATGCATGATTCGTGGAGATATGTAAAAATCTCCACATGTGAAATTTGGTGTGAAAACAATACCTCCCTTACTATCGTCGGTCGGTAAAAAGATAATTAGTTTTTGTATTTCTATTTTTTTCTACTTCTTTCTTATTCTTTGCAGCTACTTTTTAAATTTAATTTTTATTGACTTATACCATATATATTAAGCTTCAGGGAAGTTCTTATGCAAATGATATCGAATTAATTTTAAAATCAAAAGAAACTCTCCATTTGAAAGGATTCCTAATGCATTTATTTAATCTCTCTATCTAAGATAAATTTAATAAATAATTTATATAAATCTAGCAGAAGGAAAATGAAAAATCAAAAAGGTTCTCATGCAAATTCTCTAATAATATATTTAATTCAATCAATGATGTTGTTATTTCTTTTTTTTTTAAATAATATCAAAGTTCGATAAAATGATTCGGTGTCAAGAAATAAGAAAAAAATTATTTATACTAAAGGAATATCAAAGAAATCATATAAATATTTTAACAGGCAAATTTTGGAATAAAACATAAGTGCCACATAAAATAGCTATAAATATTTCAGTGATGGATTGAAGATTTTATATTTTTATTTTATATCTCATTCTATATTATATTAACACATTGAGAACGTTATTACATTGGATAGTGGGCAATCATTTTGAATTTGAAAACCAATTAACAAATTTAAAAGTATTGTATTGATATCAATCCAATTTGATAATTTCTACAATTTTTTAAAAAAAATTTTGTAGTGAAATTTGTCTGTATATTTTAATTATTTATTTAATAGGCCATCCAATAAATCCGTAATATGACTCCAGTATCAAAAATCACGAATATATCTCGAATAAACCAAATAATAAAATTTAATAACGATCAGACGATTAGTTTGCGAGATATAGCATTTTTAGTGATCCTTCTACCGTACTCCTCAGATCTGGTCTCTGTGAATATTTTCTGTTTGATATGTCAAATCTCAACAGAATGCTTACTGGGAAGAAATAGCTCCTATGAAAAAGTAAACTGAGGTCTATTTTAAGGGAAACAAAAAATCGTTATATAAAATGTTATCAAAAGATCGGAATAATCGGTTTTTCGCCCGCCTAGGCAAATATGAATAATAAAATCGAATGTTGCCAAAAAAATTATTGACTTATTGAGTGATGATACTTGTAAACATTTTGAAATTTGAGTAATATATTAGTAATAAATGGAACAGATTTTTTAGGTAAATCTTGATTATCATTAATATAATGATTGTCGAGAAAATGGCATGAATACCATATATGAGCCACTCAGAAGCCAAACCGATTAAGTCCAATTTTTAAAATTTTGCTAGTAATGTAATGTAATGTAATCTGCAACATATGAAGTAAATAATGAACTTGATAATTTTAATATTACAATGCAATATACATTTTTCTGCAATCAATAACACTGAATTTAATACAAACTGTGAACTTTGAGCTTCATTTTCTCAGTTTATATGTGGAGTTAAAAGCTTTGACTTCTGAGTGGCTCAGAATTGGATCATCCAAACATAATACTTGAGCAGAAATATGAGTTTCTATCGATTGTCCTCATCTTCTGTGTCTTTGCGAACTCTCATTCTTCTTCATCAGTCGGATTGTAATTGGACTATAATGCTAATAAATTTTCTAGCTTTGCGAGTAATATCATTATGTATAACGCCCAAGGTCGTAAGACATTAAGCTGAAGCCCTTCTCGTTCCCTTTGGCTTGCCTTTAGTTAATGACTTTACATCTCAAGGGTGGCTTTCAATAGAATGAATTTGGAAAATGATTTTGATGAAGGTCGCTTTGAATGCCAGATCAAGCAACAAATCTCGTTTGCAATGAAACTAAAAGAATAATCATTCCAAAATCATTACTAATGACAACTATTCCCCCCTTGCCTATAATAAAATTAAATATGAACAATAGGAGATTATATATATATATATATATATATATAGGCCAATATTATATATATATATAATATAATTTATGAACTGATAAATTTATCAATTGAAAATCATTTAATTAAAATAATTGTAAGATTTATAAAAATATTTTATTGGATGGAGATGGGTCAGCATAGGAAGGGTTGTAGGAATGTGGTTATTGCGATCAAGAGTTTTCAAGTATTATTGATACGTAGATAGAAAGATGGAGAGTGAAAGAATATGGATTTTTCTTCTAATTCTCATCAATCCCTCCCCCCTAGTTCTTTCTCCTTTCATGCGGCCGAAAATTGAAACCCATACTTAATATAAAGTATTGGATTTTTATCATTATTTATATATAATGAGATTGAATTTTCAATTAATGACGGCCAGGAATATGCTCAAACATATTTTGGATTAAATTGAAATATTTTAATAAATTTATTTTTTTATTTTTTTTAATAAATTTAAAAGAATTAGCCATTAAATTTCCAATATAAAATTTATAATTCCATAATATATTTTATAATTTACTTAAATTAATTAAATGTTGTATTATTAGAAATATTAAGGGTTGGTTTGTTGTTGAGTTCTATTAAAGCGTGGCGCATTTGGTATTATTGTGAATTGTTCTGTCGAAAATGGTAAGGCCCCACCGCTTTTTGGCTAATATGAAAATAGTCTAGGGGCAAATAAGGTCATTATGCCTATAAACTGGTGACATTATAGACGAAAATGGACCTAAATATAATACCATGGTATAATGGCTAGACACTTACACGAGTTCGTTTTCTCTGGACCCATAAAATCCCACCCGGGGGTTTCATGGATTATTTTTATTTAAGTTCACCTTTAAAATATTAATTAAAGGGAAAAGAGAGAGAGAGAAAGAGAGCCCATAGGTAACAGAAGGACAGGTCTACTAATTCTAAGAAATTCTTGAATATAACCATTTAAAATGTATCCTATATATTGGCTTATTATATAAATAAATTTAAATTTTATTTAATTAGAATAAATGTCTTACTAATATACTAATATATATATATATTAAATCAGGAAAATCAAATTAATTTATTAAAATCTTTCTCTTATATTAAAATTATATATTTATAATAAACTGATTTCAACATATATATATATATATATATATATATATATATAAACATATATATATGAATAAATCTGAAATATGTTATTTCGGATTTAGCGCGCCTTGGATTTTTCTTATTGTTGCTCTGGATCATTAAGTTGGCAACAATACTAATAACATGTTCTCGAGTTAAGGTTATAGAAATTATATATTGTATAAATTGTGTGTGTTTCACCAGCAACCAAAGAATCAACAATTAATCAATTCTATTATTTTAAGTAAGAAGTGAATTTATATTTCTAAATATTATAAATATAAATACTAATAAAGATCTATTATTTTAGCAATTGAATTATTGTAGTTTTAATTCACTTACTTACATATATATATATATATATAATGACTTTTGAACATCCTACAAAAGAACCTCGTCTATCAATTCGGTAGAAAATTAAGCGGAGTAAAGGTGTTCAAAGATCGGTAGTACGGATCCTCTCAACCTTTATCTTGATTTTCATGATCGGAGGCGCTATTTTTTATCAAGTAACTTCCCAATTTTGATTTCAAAGGCTGGGATAACTTCGTCCTATAGCTCCAAGCTAGAGAAATTTTTTTTTAAGTCCATAACTTGAACCCAGGACCATGAGGATTTATATATATATATATATATATATATGTTATAATATAGTATTATATTTAACTTTTGTATCTATTGACCAGCCATTATTCATTCTACGCAATTTTATTATATACATATATATATAATTATTTAATTTTATTATAATAATATATTATTATTACCAAAATAATAACAATGTTCATTAAATGATTGATCAGAGCAGGGCTTTTTTTTTCTTTATATGGTTAGACAGTTTCCAATGTAAATAATGGTTCCATTTGGACATTTTCAATCCATTCCAATTCCCAAAACGTAATATAAATTTTTCATTTTTCTTCAATAACGTCATTACTAGGCTTGGGTTTCGTTCTGTCTTAAGCCTCCTTAGAGATTTTCAACTTTTTAACCAACCCTTTTTCTCCAATGTCAGAATGACATTTTTCCTCCTTAGAAGATTTTGAATATAAATAATATTGCATTATTTATATAAATAATATATATATGACAAATTGATATGGTTATTGAAAAGTACGGATGGGATTCTGGTTAAATTGAAGGTATTCAAAATATATGTATAATAATACTATACATGAATGAGAAATAATAAAATAATTAAAATTATAACGTGGGTGGTGAAAGCGATAGGCGCCGAACGATAAAAAAACGAACGATAAGGGAGGGGAAAAAAAATATAATATGCACGGTAGTGTAAATTTCAATTTTATTATTTTTACTTTCCCGCATACTTCGTATAAGGGAAGTATTGGAATCGTCAAAAATTTCGACTTCGAGATTTCGATAGATCTTGACGTTTTAGACCTTCCTGAGTCGGAAAATACCATTTTTCGAATTATGTCTGTGTGTGTGTATGTATGTATGTATGTATGTAATGTCTGTAAGCAAATTTACTCAAAAACTAATCAAGCTAGGACTTCGAAATTTGGTACACCGATATTATTCACAGTTTGTAGATTTTTATCAAAATTTCGTCAAAATCGGTTAACCGGAAGTGGTACTTTACCTACACTGGTTGCGTTTACCTTTCAAGTAAAGTACCAGTTTGCTTCGAGATATTTGTTTCATATTTTGTATATAGATTTAAAAATATGAAAAAAATTCAGATACCAAATTTCATCATGATCTGACTACCGGAAGTGACATTTTACCTATACAAGTAGCGTTTCCTTTTTACCGACCGAGTAAGGGAGGTATTGTTTTCACACCAAATTTCACCTGTGGATATTTTTAGGTACATATCTCCACGAATCATGCATTTTCTTAACAGAAAAAAGTATTTTTAGCATGATGTCTGTCCGTCCGTCCGTTCGACCGTATAGATGTGTACAGCTTGAACGGCTCAACGGATTTTGATGAAATTTGGTAAATTTATTTAATGCATCAGTATGATGAATTGATCAACTTTTGGTGCAAATCCGGAAACCGGAAGTGCTAGTATTGCCGATCGAAGAAAAGAAGTGAAGGGTTATTTTCATAACAAATTTCACGTGAGGACATATCTCCACGTGTTATGCACTTTGTATTGGTTTTATCCTCAAGAAAAATTATCTTCATTAGTTTTTTCTTAATTTAAAATTATATGACGTCACCCAGCACTTCATGACGTCACAGCCAGCCCTTATATATTATAAATAAAATAAAATTAAAAATATTTATATTATATCCATATCTGTTTTTTATTTAGATTTAAAATATCAGTTAACTGGAAGTAGCACTTTATTCTATATATATATATATATATAAATGTTACCAAATATCAAATTTGACACCAATAAACTAATACGAACTGGCTCTTTATCAATACCAAGTTTACACATTCTAAATATTCATTCACAACTCTTTATACCTATTTATATGCGGGAAAGTCTAGGGGAGGACACTCCCGCTTATTTTATATTATAAAATTACTAATTTCAAATATTATAAAATTATATTATATTTATTTATTCAATGTTGTTTTATTATTAAATAAAATACACAAATAACTCGTTTTACATCGTTTCGTTTTGCGTTTTTCCGAAGTTGCGTCGCTGCTTGATTAGTACTAATTTTCACTATGCGTCGTTAGATTTTTGAGGTTGCGTTGTTTTGGTTTCGAGTTTTTAATTTTATTTCTTTTTTAATTTTTTGAAATTAACTTTTTTTTCCGCAAATTTTGTAAATAGTATTTTGTAATTTTAATTTATTTATTTATTTTTTATTGTTTATTTTATTTATTAATTTTAATTTATTTTTAAATAGATATTAATTATATATTGAATTGCTCGTTTCATTTAGATGTGTAAATTTAATAATAATATGTTCTGCAAACATTGTACCAATTTTTTTTTGAAAGAAAGTTGACTTACGACATGGACTTATCAGGCAGTGATTAATTTTAATTTTCATAAATTAATTGAAAAATTTATTTTGTTTTAATTGAATACATTTTTTTTTTGTTTTTTGTATGTATAGAAATTCTTAATTCACTTTGCGTCGTTTCAATTTGCGTTTTTTTTAAACGTGGCCCCGACGCAAAGTGAGGTATTGGTGTATTGGTGTATTCAATTCGTTTCTATTTTCATTTTACTAATTATATATTATTAATTCTTTATTGTTGTTATTCTTTATTTCTGTTATGTTTTTTTAATAATATAATAATAATAAATAACTTATACTTTTAACAATAAACAATTTTCTTATAATACCAACATAAGAAATAAAAAAAAACACTAAATCAATTTAGTTATAAATTTTTCACCAGCCTAATTTTAAATTTAAATTATATATGTATATATATATAGGCATATTCACTAAAATTAGAATACAAAGTGCATTTATGAAAAGTGTATTATTTTTTCCTTCATTTCATAAACAAACAAATTATTACTATTCTTTTTTATGATGTATATTCATTGATAAATAGAATTCTTCTTTTTCAAATACAGAGAACAATAATATTGCTTCTTTGTAATTAATGATTTAATGATTTTGATCCTTCTCATATCTACAGATCAATAATATACAAATAAGAGGATTTAAATGCAACAAATACAATCGGAAACAAAATAGAACGCCCAGGATCCAATATGGATGCTCACGGCGTCCGCCCTACTAAATGACGGGTCCCAAACTCTGATTAAAAGAGAATTTTATCGGTGTTCGTTTAATTATTTCGATTGAGAACCTCGTAAAATGGTTATGTTCCTTTTTTTTCTGGAATTGTTCTTTCGTGCTTTGACGCCTTAGAAAGGATGCGTGGTTTAAAACTCCGTCATTCTTTTATGTGTGTATGTGTATGTGTGTGTGTAATCAAAATAGAGCAAAAACTATAAATGCTAGAGTATTGAAATTTTATATTTCACATTGATATTCTACGGAGATTGTGACAAAAACTTTTTAATAATAAAATTGACCAACCGGAAATTTAAGTGTGTTCTTGAGATTTTATTCGAATACAATTTTTTATTACTTATAATAATAATAATAATTTCTATCTAAAATGAATTATTATAATATAAGAGGATGTTAAGGGGAATTTGTTAATATTCTATAAAAGTAAAACTATAAATTATATTTAAAAAATATAATTCATTTTAAATGTTAGTATATAATAGGTCAAGTGAAATTAAGGTAATCAATTATAAAACGGGAGGCTTCAGGGATTTGGATGAAACTTTACTTGTGGGTTCCTTGTTTAATTACAAAGAAACTTTTCTTTTAAAATTTTTCTCGGTCTCTTCTAGTTTACGAGATAAATATTATTAAAATTTGCATATTGATATTCTATTTAACTATTTTATTCATTTGACCGGCAGAGAGCTCCATTAATTTTGTAAACAATTACCGAAATTAATATATTAAGATTTGGTGTTTTTTTTAAAAAAAACTAATAATTTAAATAAAATCATTTTGTTTTGTTTTTCTTAATTAAAACAATGACTAACAAGTGTATATAAATGCCTAAATCAAAAATTACAATGAATCAAACAAAGTATCTCTGGAAATCATTATACCTATTTATATGAATATTATTATTATTATTATTGACATTTATATAAATATTAGTTATTTGATTTTTAATTATTTTTTTTTAATTTTAATTTTTTATTTTTAATATTAATTCTCTTTAATATTAATTTGAATTTATTGAGATAAAAAAAATATCCATAAAGTTAGCAACAAATGAACAATTATAATTGAAGAAATTTGAAATATTATTTCTATTAATATATGTATTAATAATATAAATAAAATGTATCTTATTATTTTAGCAAGATTATATATATATCTATATGAGTTATATATTTATAATATTTTTAAAACAATTACTTACTTTAATTCTTATTTAAAATGTTAATTAAAAAATATATTAATGTTTTAAATATACAATTAATTCAATCTAATAATCTTAAATTATATTGATTAAAATGAGAACTTATACAATCAATTAAATATTTGAAATGATTCTTAAAAATAAAAATTTAAATATTTGAATATTTTGTGTGTGAATTCAAATTTAAATTTTTATATTCATTGTCGAGAATATTTATGGAAAGATTCTTTGACCAAAAGATAGGAGAAAATAAGCAGTACGGGGTTCTTGATAGAGAATCATATCATGACATTTCGTACATTCGTTTACAAGCTACATTATTTTGAAAAATATTTTATTTAATAAATATATATTTATATATGTACTAGACGAACTCGTTGCAAACGGTGTTGTAACTAACTTCATAATGTTACAGACATCACATGAATACATACATACGAAGGAAATTATTATTATTATATATATATAATTTCTAAGGGTAGTAAGGATATTATTAACAAATTTTAATATTAGTATATTTTTATAAATCGATAGAAAATTAAAAATATATAAAATTTTCTATCAATCTTGAAGTAAATTTTTCCGTAAACTTTGTAAAAATAAAAATTACTTGAATATAAAAGAGAATATAAAAGTCAATTCCATGTAATATTTGATTAATTATTAATTATATTAAAATATAAATAACAGATTAATTAATTTAGTCAAAGTATCAATTAAAATAAAAGATCCCTCGTAGGATGTTGGCTAACTGGGTCAACCCTCATTCTCACGGTCTCGGATTCAAGTCCCTGGCAAACGGATTGTCTTTAGCTGGGGTCTATGGGACAGATTCAACCCATTCTCCAGAGTCAAAATTGGGAAACTACTTAATAAAAAGTAGCGCGTACGATTAAGAAAATCAAGGTGAGGGTTGATATAACCCGTTCTACTGATCATAGGACATCTCATTAATATAACCGACCATTGTCCTGGATGTATAAAAGTCAGTTTTTTTTATTATTAATTAAAATGTTAATAAAAAAAAACTCAAACGTGAAGAATAACAAATTCATTTTTAATAAGTTGACCTGTGGCCAGGCACAGAACCGACCGACGGTTTGAAATAAACTAATTTCCAGATACAGAAACAATTTCAAATAATTTAAATGTATCTATTAATGCAATAAAAAATAGATATGGATATAACATAAATATTTTTAATTTTATTTTATTTATAATATATAGCTGAAGTACCCGGCGTTGGCCGTGATCTTTTCCGTGATCATAATAAGGAGGCTGTGACGTCATGAAGGGCTGGGTGACGTCATATAATTTTAAATTAAGAAAAACCTAATGAAGATGATTTTTCCCGAGGATAAAACCAACACAAAGTGCATGATTCGTGGAGATATGTACAAAATCTCCTCATGTGGAATTTGGCGTGAAAATAACCCTTCCCTTCCTATCGTCGATCGGTAATACTACCACTTCCGGTTTCGAGATATACACGAAAAGTTGATCAATTCATCATACTGATGCATTAAGTAAATATACCAAATTTTATCAAAATCCGTTGAGCTGTTCAAGCTGTACACATTTTCACGGACGGACAGACATGCTAAAAATACTTTTTTCTGTTCGTGATTCGTGGAGATATGTAAAAATCTCCACATGTGAAATTTGGTGTGAAAACAATACCTCCCTTACTATCGTCGGTCGGTAAAAATGATTAAATAAAAAAGCATTTGATATATATATATATATTATATATATATTTATATAAAAAATATAATATATATATATATATTTCAAGTAAAGAAAACGAATAATAATTATTAATTAATAGGAATAATTAAAGAGAATTTATAAAATCGTTATTTAATCAATTGCATTACTCACCAATCCAAGTTGGCGTCTTCTCTCATTCACTGATCAATGGAAACTAAATAAAAATTTTATTTTCAAATATTATTCAATTAGAAAATAGAAAAAGTGACGCCCTTAATGTTCTGGGAAGACCCCCCCTCTCCGTTCAATGCCAATACAAAATTTATACTCGATTTATTATATAACCTTATCAATTATTATGTTAATAATTAATTATTTTTATTTATTTTTAATATTAAATTACTAGAAAGTGAAAAGAATAATAAACATTTAACACAAATACTATCTACATATATTATTTATTTTTAATTTGATATATATTTGATAAATATATATTATATATAAATTTCTATATATATATATATATATATATAAAATTGAATAAATAAATATATAATTCAAATGTATGTAAAAAAAATATAAAAAATAAAATTCAATGATATAAATTGAAATAATTTCAAATTATAATTGTAATATAATAAAATTAAAAAAAACTACATACAACATAATATATTAAAGGTAACAATGAACAAGTTTTTATTCAAAAAAGTTTATAAAAATTCACCCCCCCCCCCCTCTATCTCTCCTTAAAAGAAAAAAAAATAATATTAATTAAATGGTGATGGAACTAAATTTAGATTGTAATTATTCGTTAAACGTAAAAAATAATAATAAAAAAAAATGATTGTGATATGATGATCCATCTCCCTCCATTCCTTTCTTTCTTTTATAGGGTGAGCGATTTATTTGACGTAGTAATTAACTGATGACGTAACGTTTATATTCAAAAAAAAAATCTGGAGTGTCTCCACTCAACTATCTCGCAAATTTTAATTGGATTAAATAACATATATTATATTTAAATTAAATTTAATTAATTAAATTATAAATTAAAATTAATAAATAATATTTATTAAATCAGCGCGTGTTTGGCTCTTTGTTGATGGCACCACGTCACGTGCTGGTGCGTGATTTGCAGTGTTAAAAAATTTATTCCGGTACTTAAGTAAGCTGAAATTCTATATATAGCAGTTTTACACAATTTTTATTCATATGAAAAACTATCAAATATATATATATTTTTTACAGATAGTTTAGAAGAAAAAAAATGAAAACGTGGGGTAGGTAATGACCCACTTCCCGATAAGCTACATTTCTCAAAAGTTTATATAAAACTACGAATTTTGAATAATGCCCGTGTACCAAATTTCATTATTCTAGGTCAAAGCGTTTTTGCGTAATCTTGTTACATACATACACACACACACATACACACGTTTTGCTCAACCTTAGTGAAAATGACTCAGGGTCCTTCAAAACGTCAAAACATCAAAATCTCGACATCGAAAATTTTCGTAATCGCAATACTATCTCTGGCGTGATGGTAATGAGAGATACAAATTAAAAACAAAGCTTGAATTGTGAATGGCCAACATTAAAAAAAAAATCAAATATAATATAATAAAAATCCTTTGACTTGCTAAGATTGCAATCACTGATCATCTCCGTGATTTTTTTTTTCCCTCTCCCCTTACTCTACTTCTGCAACAAACAACTTTAATTTGATTTAGTTTCTTTCTTTTTACATTCCCCTACCCTCACTGTGCGAAGTTGTTGCAAGCGAGAGATTTTCTTGTTGTAACTCTTTAAATAATTATTTACTAAGTTGATAAATTGAATTAATGTTTTGTTTTTCGATTGGATATTTCATTTAAAGTTCAGTCGCTTCGGTTATTTTAGATAGGAACACTTCATGGATGCTGAAATTAAAAACAAAATAAATAAATAAATAAATAAACACAATCGCTTTTAGAGGAAATTTATTAATTGATTTGATAAATAAATATTAATTCGAGTTTCAGATCTATGCACCTATTATCCAGTATGGAATTGATTAATTTGCCAATCGAAAAAAATCGATATAAATTAATTTTAATTAATTAATAAAAGAAAAGAAAATAAATATCTCGTCTATTTATATGTCTTTATAGAAACTTTTTTATTTATTTATTTATCTATAAGCCTATGGAATTAGGAACTTGGAAGTTTTTGGCCGCAGTAATCATATTCTTACAAACATCTCTATTCTGAGCTCTTCCCATCCAACTCGCATTCTCTCCAAACTCCCTCGCCGCATCCTTGGTCTACCAAATGGTCACTTCAAAATGGATCCTCCACTAACAAGTTTCTGAGAAGTCTTTCCCCTCATATTTTAACCACATGTCTCGCACATCACAATCGAATTAACCTTAACCATGTTTGGAGATGCATAGAGATCATGCAATTCCTCGTTATGCAGCCTCCACCTTTCCCCAATAACCTTCTTTATACAGTACGAAGAAGTCTATTCTCAAATACTATAAATCTAAAGTCATAGACCACGTCTCATAACCTTACAACCAGTAAAATAATTATTTTATATTTTTAAATTTCTCGCCAGTCATTACTTCCCCACTTTTTATATACATTACCTGTTTCACCGAGCCGCAGCTCGGTCATTAAAAAAGATTATTCCTTATTACTGGATATGGTTGAAAATATTAATAAGTGGTTCACTGAGCCGCCGCTCGGTACTTTAAAAAGATATCCCTTATGAACTATAAATATTTAAGATTAAGATTATTATTTAAAATAAATAAACAAGAAAATATATTCAACAAATTCAAATAATTTAAAAGAACATAAATTTTAAAAAAATCGACATAAAACATACAGTCCTTAAACGTACGTATTAATGCACTTAAAGGTAGAAAAGTATGACCTTTGGATAAATATAAATATTTTTAATTTTATTTTACTTATAATATTTTATATTTAAGGAATTTCCCTTTTTTATTATTAAAATTCCTATTTTTTAATAAGAAAAAATTAACAATTCCCGAGGCTGAAACCAATACAGATCGATTTTCCATTATAAATATTATCTATGGTGTGGATATCCTTACAGCGGTTTAAAAAAAATACAAATATATATATATATATATATATATATATATACAATTTTTGTTAGTATAATAAGATAAGATTTATAATTTGACAAGTTTTATATGATTCATATCGATAATACGAGTATAATAAATTAACACGGTGATATAGTTTTGAAAGATGATATATTTATAATAACAAAACTATATGAACTATGATTTCGAAATACCTAAATTATTATTTTTCTTTTTTTACATAAAATAATATAAATAATTTTTTCTAAATATTTATGTATATTTTATGATTATTTTTTTTTTTTATATTTTTACATAATATTTAAAGTTTAAGGAACATTTTTTATTCTTTAATGTATAATATTTATTAATTATTTTTTTTTATTTTCTTGTTGTATAAATAATTGAAAAGTACTTATAGAGAATGTTGGTTTCTTACAAGGAATTGAATGACTTAATAGATTCAGACAAACGTGGAGTGTGGGAAGGGTACCCTCCTTAGACCAGAGCTCTTCTTAGAATCCCATTTATCAAATTATATATGTTACTTGGGGGAAAACAAGAATTTCAACACGAATTGCATTTCGAGGATAGCTGAAAAAAGGTGTGAGCCAGCCCTTTTCGCACCAATATGCCCTGAAATAATTCTTATTTTCAATAAATTTACGTATTTCAATTCTTTTTCTATTCGATGATTATTAATTTCATATATAAAAATAAAAAGAGGGAAGAAAATATAAATATTATTGATTTTTTTTATAAATATTGAAATTATCAACAATCTAGTCTGAGTAAATACTATAATAATTAGATTAACACCAACTGATTATAAAGTAAAAAATAATTTAATATACTAGTATAAGATATAATTATAATTAATTTTAATATTAAAAGAAGAATTTATATAGAAAATTATAATTGATATGATATATAATTTATATTATTATGTGGCTATCTGTTTAATTGAAACTCCCGCGAATTATATTATATGTAAAGGATAATATTCAAGGTTTAATTAATATTTGATTTTCTATTTTTTAGAGCATTTTTCAATAAAAAGTATTTTTATTAATTTATAATATCTTATAAATTGAAAAAGATTACATATAATTTATTTACGAAAAAACATTTTCAAATAATTGTTATGAAACAGTCTATATAAGAAATTATAGGGATGAAATATTTCGGTATAGAAAGAATTTTTTAATATAAGTATATTTAATTTTAATTTTAATTTTATTTCTATATTAAACTTAATAATGTTCTTTTATTATTAAAAATCCTAAAAAAATCGCGCGCGCGCGCGTATAATATTAAATAAAAAATTACCCATCTTCAATATAAATTTACATCAATATACCAACTATTGAATTTAATCTAATCAGATCTAAAATACAAACAAACACACAAATATAAGATTTTGATAGTTATTATTACTATCTCGTAAGAGATAGTATTGCGATCACGAAAATTTTCGATGTTGAGATTTTGATGTATTTTATACGTTTTGAAGGTTCCTGAATCATTTTCACTAAAGTTGAGAAAAATGTCTGTGTGTGTGTGTGTGTGTGTGTGTGTGTGTGTGTGTGTGTGTGTGTGTGTGTGTGTGTATGTATGTAGACAAGATTACGCAAAAACGGTTTGAGCTAGAATGATGAAATTTGGTACATGGACATTATTCAAAATTCATAGTTTTCTATCAACTTTTGAGAAATGTAGCTCAACCGGAAGAGGGTCATTACCTACAACGTTTTGATTTTTTTTCCTCTAAAGTGACCGTAAAAATAAAAATATATGTTTGATAATTTTTCACATGATTAATAATTGTATAAAACTGCTATATATAGAATTTCAGCTTGATTGAATTGCTGAAAGTACCAGAGAATTAATTTTTTAATACTGCAAATCTCACGCGCCAACACGTGCCATGGTGCCATCAATAAAAAGCCAAACATGCGCTGGTTTAATATTTATTATTTATAATTTATAATTAATTAAATTTAATTTAAATATAATATATTATGTTATTTAATCCAATTCAAATTGCGAGATAGTCGAGTGGAGACACTCCAGCTTATTTTTAATAATTGAATAACTGACTATTTTTATCATAAATAATTTATTTAACGAAACGATATTATTTTTTAATAACCTAATACTATAAGTAATCTATATCGAATAATTTATAAAAATTAATTTTTTTGATTTAGAAGACCGTAAAGCAGTGGTATCCAACCTTTCTGAACCGGCGCCCCCCCTTTTTTAAAAAAAAATTCTTGCGCCCCCCTTAATTTTTGTAATAATCTAATTTCATAAATATTCACATAATATAGTAACCATATTGAAAAAAATTGCAAAATTGCGGGCACTTGAAATGGCTTCGTGGGTAGCAAGTTGCCGATCTCTGTTATAGATTATTATAGATTTTAGAAAAAAAAATTGGTTCTAATACATTCGCGCCCCCCCCCCCCCTTACAACAGTCTCGCGCCCCACAGGTTGGAACACATTGCCGTGAAGAATTAATTTATCGATTTTTTAAATTTTGAGTCGAAAACAAAACTCATTACTATCTCGCCAGAATTTAATATTTAAATTTTTCTACATTTTCGAATTCTACATTTTGTATGTTAACACAATAATAGATAAAAAAATCGACGAAAATAAGACATTTTTTTATTTTTTAAATTGAACTATTGAAGTATTTTTACCGACCGACGATAGTAAGGGAGGTATGTTTTCACACCAAATTTCACATGTGGAGATTTTTACATAACTCCACGAATCATGCATTTTCTTAACAGAAAAATGTATTTTTAGAATGATGTCTGTCCGTCCGTCCGTTCGTCCGTATAGATGTGTACAGCTTGAACGGCTCAACGGATTTTGATGAAATTTGGTATGTTTACTTAATGCATCAGTATGATGTATTGATTGGTGCAAATCCGGAAACCGGAAGTGGTAGTATTAGCGATCGGCGATAGGAAGGGAAGGGTTATTTTCACATCAAATTTCACATGAGGAAATTTTTTTACATATCACCACGAATCATGCACTTTGTATTGGTTTTATCCTCGAGAAAAATCATCTTCATTAGTTATTACATTAATAGATATATTTAAATTATTTGAAATTGTTTCTGTAGCTGGAAATTAATTTATTTCAAACCGTCGGTCGGTTCGGACCTGGTTTTTTTCTTAATTTAAAATTATATGACGTCATCCAGCTATTCATGACGTCACAGTCTGGTCTTACATATATATTATAAATAAAATAAAATTAAAAATATTTATGTAATATCCATATCTGTTTTTTTTTTTTATTATTGAAATCTTAGAACATTGTTTAATAGTTTTTTTTTATTTTTATTCACCCTCCCCCATTCTTCTCACTTTGTCCTATTTTCTTTCTTTTCTACTTCTTTTCTACAATTTACACAATGTGAGTTTATTGAAAAAGTTTAAAAAAAAACAATTTCTTATATCGAAATAAAAACGGATGATCAAAGCTTGATAGAATTGTTATAAATTGCACATTGTTTCGATAGTTACCAAACAAAGAGCCTGTGGCCCTTTGCTACTATCAATGAAAAATTCAAAATTTTCTTAGGCATTTCTGCAATAGCATGGGAAACAAGAGCATCCATGGGAATGCTAACTTGAAACTTTTCAATCTGGCTAGGAAAGTATTATTTCTTAAAAAACAAATAATATTTCAATAAAACATATAACCTATCAAAAATGAGAAATAATAATAATAAAAATAATTTTTATTATTATTATTAATTTTATTTGTAGTAATAAGACACATTAGCAGCTATGGTTCTTGTATCAATACACAAAATATACAGTTATAATTCATTACAAAGTAGTTCAATTAAAGTGTATTGAATCGTCTTCGTTGATACAGTCAGGTAACTCACGGAAAATCACTTTGAAAAAATATAATTTATATAATCATAATAATATTAAAATATAATAATTATAGTGTATATATAAGAGGTCTATTCAAAAGAAAAGTAAATTTTGAATTTTCGCGGGCTATGTACATTCGAATATCGAAATTTTTTTTTTTGTTATGTTGGTACACATATGTTTATCATATGTTGACATTATCAGTCATTTTGGATTAGTAGTTTGTTTTTGACAACTGAAAAAGTTAGTCACGTTTTTGTCTGTTCTTCGATTTTTTAAAGAATCTGTATTAAATTTTTTGTTAAAAATGAAATAAAGTGCTCAAACGCACTTAAAATGTTGACTGTGGCATTTGGTGAGTCTACTTTGAATCAAAAAAATGTTTATAAGTGGTACAAGCGCCTTACAGAACGCTGGGAAGATGTTGATGAAGTCGATCAAATGTGAAGGTTTTGCTCACTGTTTCTTCGATTACAATGGGGTGGTGCATCATAAGTTAATGCCAACAGGTCGTACTGTTAATAAGGAATACTTCAAGGAATTTATGCAACGTTTGCATTATATTTTAATTATTATAAAAATTATTTTTTGGTGGGTATGCCTTTTTAAAGATGATCTCAATTTTTTAAAATAGAGGAAATTTTATTTTTTTTTTAATTAATTTGTTTTATTAAATAATTAAATATCTATTAACATTGGTAACACCCTGTATATGTAATAGCTACCATTAGAAAAATTGAAGTTTTTCTTTTAAGCCTCTTGCTGGTCCACTATATGAACGTAGTGGAAAGTGGAAAAGAGGGGGGGGGATGGTTAGAGAATTCGTCAGCTGCCTCTTCTCTTGGATGGCAGCTTAAAGTATCTCTTCCTTGAGTTGGACATAAGAAGATTAACTTTGAGACATTCTCGACTGGAGATGAAAAGGAGGTAATTGTCCCTAGTAACCCGCCACATCCCCATTCACTTACCCGTCCATTAAACTCATGTCGATATCATAATAATGGACAAATATGGCCTCTCATTCAAGTATATATATATATATTTCAAATTTTAGAAAATAAATTTAATCATCTTCTGCTACTATTTTCACACTACTTTCAATTAAATAAAATTTAAATAGGAAAGAAATATCATAATATATAACGATATTTTGTTGAATGACCTTGTCTTAATTTCATAGTCAAAATTAGAAAATTAATTTAATCACACAATAACGTATTAATATAAATACAAATTTTAGTATCATGCCATAGTATTTAAAGTACTATACTTACACAATAGAAATAAATATTTATATTTAAAATACAATTTTAATATAAATAACATAATTAATATATGTAGCCGATCTAGTGTGTTTGCTAATGTCTAGTGCATCCGAATATAGCCGAGTCTATCCGATTCATCGTAACATATTTGAGAGTGAAGGTTTTCAAGGTACGCCTAAAACAATTTAAATGATTGTAATTATAAATCATTAGTCACTAAAATAGATAACCCCCCTAAATAGTTATGCAATTCAATTTATATATGTATGAATAAATTCAACAAAATTTTATTAAAATATAAAAACCAATTCATGACTATATACGAAGAAAAATAATATAAATATAAAATTTTTGAAGTGAAACTTCTTTAGCGGCGTCCTGACATTTGGTTGAGAATGGAGAGTGAATTGAAAAATTGAAATTTCGTAACGCGTTACGAAACGCAAGAGAGAAAAAAGATATAGATATAACGAGTGAGAATGAGATAGCCTCTATCTCTGTCTCTCTTTTGTGCGGTGTTTCGTTTTTGAGAGAGAGGCTATCTGGGTCTTTCTTTTGTCCGGTCTTTCGTCTTTGAGAAAGAGGCTATCTGCGTCTTCGTTTTATGCTGTCTTTCGTTCTAATACCCTGTCGCTAGGTTGAAAGTCCACGGCGCGCATGCGCACTAGTACGTTGACGCGGAATAATATTTCTTAGCCTCTGCTGGGTGAAAGAATAAAAATTAGTATGTGACCTCACAGTTACCGCCTTTTAGATATATATCTATTCTTAAAATAAAATTAAAAATATTTATATTATATTCATATATATGTAAAATAATAATTATATTATTTTAATATTCCTATAAGTTGGTATCACAATTTATTATTATTATGAATTATTTATAAGTAATTAATATTATTAATTGGTATTAATAAATAAATAATATTAATTATATTAACTTAATATTTCTAACTTTGTATTACAATAATGAGACGGAATTGTTGTGTGTTAAATTAGATTTAATTAAAGATTGAATTTAGAATAATTAAAAGGGTTATTGAAACCGCGTATGCTGATTAGGGAATGACAAGATTGAATAGGTTCAATTAAAAAATGCTTATATAAAATTATAACTAAAAATGATTTATTTAATAAAACTATAAGAATTTAAATTACAATTTAATTAATTTTTTGTGAATAAATAAACATATATAAAAAACTATATATAAAATTTGAATTTTCATTTATTCATTCATTTAAAATTATTTTCCGATTGTTCCTTTAAAATAACCCCTCTTAGGGGGTCGGAAGGGGAGGCAACATAAGGGAATTTTCTTTCACTTTGTTATTGGGAAAAACCAGGGGGGGGACAGTCTTACCAGGAAAAACCCAAATTGTCAGCGTCCACTCTGGGGTTTTAAACAGTTTTAAAGGAAATGTTAATTATAAGTTCATTTCTCAACGAGTTGTATCTTTAAATTATTTTTATTAATTTAATTAATTTTAATTAATTTATAGCCAATAATAGTTTATTATAGCTAATAATTTTTTAATTTTTAGTGTAATTTGCATGATCATTATTTATATAAAAAAATAAACACATTTTGCAATTTCCCAGAAAGGCTTATAATGTCAAGCTCCCACATGTGTCCATTACAATTAAGAATAAGTAAGTTATGTTTGTCACGTTCACACTTCCACATGTGAACATTACAATTGAAATAGTAAGTTTATGATTCGACATAATTTGCAATGTATCAATCAACCTCTTAAAATTAAGGTTCTTAGCATTTAGCAGGTAAAACACTTGGCGAGAGTCATTCAATTGAAAATTGCAAGGGTGGACTTGTTAATTGTATGTGCTTGGAAATATTCTTTGTAGGAGAGGGCAGTGTGGTTTATTTTTCTCTATTTCTCTCTCACTCACACTCTCAACTAAAATTTATCTTATTCTCTAGATTGTAAGAAGTTTCACTTCCGCCACGTGTACGATGCTGCACATTTTGCTTTTTTTATAAAATAACGTTTTTCCAATGGACTAAAAAGAATAAAATAATTTTTCTATAAGCTTGACAAAGTTTATAGATGAATTGCTTCATATTCAACGAAAAACGTTGGGCGCATTTAGTTTAATTTATTTATATCAAGTCAAATTTTTGTAATAATAAATATTTTATTAAACACATAAACTGACAAATTTTTTTTATCATGCAATAAAATTGACAGTTTAAGAGCTAAGAAATTAATCTTTTATTATTTTTCACTGTAATATACTTATATCCAAGTATGTATCAAAATTTAAAATAATTTTTATTAAATTTACATATTATCAATCAAATCCAAAATGGTTGATATTACTAAAAAGGTACATTTGATATTAACATCCATTTAAATCGTATTATTTTGTATTAGCTCTGATTTTCATCTCTATTATTATAGTTTTTCAGTGATAGTGAATGAACTTAGGTGGAGTGCAGATGTTCTTGATGAACTGAATTTTATTGCTTTTTTGAGGGTGTAACACATTAGGAATATTTTGTGAACTATCAATGATACCTGAGAACGAATACCAGGTAAATATTTCTTCGGTGTTAAATAAGATTCGAGAAATTTAGACTCTTTATAAATAAAATTTGGTAAAAATTGACATAGGTTTTACATCTACTTAACTATCCTTATTATCCTCCGCCCCCTGTACCCCCGAGTGGTACATAGTATTTGGTTGAAAGTAGGAAAAGGTTTTCATCCATTTTGTTTCAATCAGTATATTACATAAAACATTCATTTCTTTTTGTGTTCTTATTTAAAATATATTTTAATTTTATCAGTAAATTAATTATATATATTATTATTGTATATGGTATATATATGTATGTGGCTCAAAGATACTCGAAAGTTCTTGGCCGCAACAACCACATTTCTCCAAGTGTCCCTATCCTGAGCCCTTGTCCCATCTCTCTTACGCGTCCTTGGTTTTCCAATCGGTCTCCCCACCAATATCTTTTTCCTCTCCCATTCTAGCCACGTGCCCTGCCTATCGCAGCTTTTTCCCTTTTATAACCCTAACTATTTCTGAAGATGCAGAGAGGCCATGCAATTTCTTGTTATGCAGTCTCCCCCATTACCCGGTGACCTCATCTTTCTTTGGCCAATAAATGCAGGGAAGAATCCTATTCTCAAATACTCTGAATCTACTCTCATCTCCCAGGGTCATTGACTATGCCTCTCACCCATATAATGCAACAGGCAAAATAATTTTTTTATATATTCCCTTTGATAATAATTTTGATGAGATAAGCCTTTTTATTGCAAGATAACAGGCGTTTCCCGATTGCAACCGCGATTTAAATTCTTCTCAAATATTATTATCCTTCGTGATTACATTCAATTTTTCTACATATTCAAATTCTACATTTTGTATATTAAGATTTTGTATGTTAATACCTGTCCTCTTTGTTACTAAATATTTTTTCTTATCACTATTAATTTCAAACCTCCATTAATTTCTCCTCGCTATCTGTAATTGCAATTGCCGAATCTCCTATTATATTTAAGTCGTCTGGGTAACCTAATATTTTACAATTGATTTCTGCATCTTATTTTTTCTTTAGTACCTTCAAGACAAATTTTAAAATCAAAATATGAAAAAGTTTATGCTGATCTATATTGAGTCATGTGTATGTTTTACTAAAGTCTACAAATAATTAGTGAACAGAAATATTGAATTCGCGGTTTTTTTCCTAATATCTGTCATAATGAAAATATCTTAATTAATGTTGATCGATTTGGCCTGAACTCGCAATGATATCTCCTAATATTTCCTCCGCCTATGGTTCTAAAGTATTGTATATGTTATAATAGTGAAATAGAGTATAATATTTCTTGATCATTACATTTTGATATTTTATTTTCATTGTTAGATTATTATTGAATATTTTTAATTATAATGAAACTTGAGAAAATGCAAAAATAGAGACTTGAGACAATTTATAAAAATTAACGGTATAAAACTATAGATAAATTAACAATATATACATTCATTAATAGTATTAATTTAAATTAATTGATTTTTTATTATTAAGTTCATTTATTAATTTTTCTAGATCATAGTTAATTTCCTCCCTTAAAAGAAGAAACTTATCTAATTCTGTGGGGCTAGGAGATTTGAAAATTATTAGTCGCAACATGAAGATTTCGCTTACAGTTTCTGTCATGTCCGACCTCCGTCCAACAGTTATTTCCCTCAAGTTTCTTGCTTTTATTAATCATGTGATCTATATATTTAATCTTTTTGATTCATTGTAATAAAATTTAAACAAATAAAAATTTTCACTTTGTTAATTTATATAAATTTCAATTTAAACTGATTGTGAGTGATACGCTTTGCCAATACTCTGAATAATTTGTGTATAGAAATATTGAATGTTCTTAGTGAGATTTTTTAACCTTTCACTTTCAAATAGAAAAGAAGAAATATTCAAATATTAGAAAGAATAAATAAAAATTAAGTTAATATAAATATGATCTAAATATTTTATTAAATTAATTAAAATGGGAACTTTTAGAATAAATTATTTAATTGAATTGATATTTGAATATTAGAATTTAAAATAAAAAGTGAAATATTATAATAATTCTTTGATTGGGAATCGCTATGATAATTCATTGTTTAAAATTATTCCGCTAGAGACAGTGGGCCATGCCAGGCTCTTGAATGAACAACACGGATAATTATATATATAAACTTTAAAAAATTAATTTCTGAGGTTATTGATTAAATATTAATAAAATTTATAGCCTATGTTACTATAGAGGTATATAAGAATATTGTGATGTAATTTCATAGATTCAGCCAATTCTGAGTCTATAAAATAGTAATTTTCCGGACAGACAGACAGACAGACAGACATGAAAAATTCTAAAGTCACTTTTGGATTCTAGAGGTCATGAAACGCGAAGATATGCAAAAAATTTTAAATTCTGACCAATGTGCAGACACAAACCTTTTTTTATATATATAGAAGACTATACTAAGTATTAAATCATCATGTCATTTGTATTGAATTATTATTAGTATTATTATTATTGGATTTAGAAAATGAACTGATCTAGAAATATAAGGGAAAATATATAGATAAATAGAAATAAAAACAAATTTACACACACAAATTGTTACACTCTCAAGGATCGCACCAGTAACCCCCTCCAATCTTGTTGTTCTCTGAATGTTATACTCTATTAAAAAAAGTGGTGATTTTAATATCAACATTTCTATTTATTTTGTCGTATATTAATTTAATTATTATATGGAAAGGAGATTTTTCAAGATTTTTATATCCATAAACAACAAAACAAAAACAATACAAATTACAAACCAATTATAAACCCCTTCATATACACTTCATATCACTTGTTTGGAAAATATTTTATAATTTCAATTCTCTTTCTTTAATTAAATAAAATATATATTAAATTTTTGAAATAGAAAGAAAAATCGATATCTTAATATTTCAAGTGTGATGTTTTCAATTTTAAATTAATCAAATGTTTTTCAATCCAAATTGAAATACTTTGCATTGTTTCCTATTGTTTTTTTTTTAATATCTGAAATCAATCATACTATGTTCTTTGATGTTTGAATTTATTAATTATTTTTATAAATAATGGTTTACTGATTTTTTTTTTTAATTATTATTTTATTTTTACCAGGTATTTCTTCTAGAGAAAGTTAATTTGGATGTTAACACAATCTCTAATATAATCTCATATGGATTTTTATGATTGAAATAATGGATAGTCCAATTTCCATGGATTATTAAAAAAAGGAAAAAAAATTATTATGTAATAGCACTTTTGCACCCCCTGAAACCCTCTTTTGTTAAGAGCAATTCATTAATGGATTAAATTGTATGAAAATAATGAAGGTACAGATTTATTTCATCCATTTGGATTTATATTATTATTTTGATTATTATATTTTAATTATTTATTATATATTATTATGATTATTTATTATATATTAATCTTTAGAATTAATTAATTCTATTAAAAAAATCATATTTTATTTTATTATCTATATTATATAATATTATATATATATATATATTAAGAGGTATTTCAGCAACAATGATCATTCGGTGTTATATGATAATCATCTATCGAATATGAATATGATCCTATCAGTATCCCGGATAAAAATTCAATTTATATTCAACTAATAACTTTCTCCAATAAATACTGTATATTACTGTATTATAAAATATTATAAGTCTAACACAATATTTTAAATTGATAAAACTCTAAAGTTTGAACTCTAAAGTTCTTGCCCGCAGCAACCACATTTCTACAAGTGTCCCTATCAGGAGGGGGACTCTTATGAGACCACTTGAAACACAGTTTCGCTTGTTCGCAGCACTAGAGGCGCTGCTGGCACTAATTTTAATTCGGTTATCCGAAAACTGCCGAAAACAGTCAACACCAGTCTGCACCCGGCTCATTTTAAATCATTTTAAATATCGTAAATATCTGACAGCTTACATCCGCTAATCCACTGCGATTCGCTTGTATTCGCTATTCTCTGGCGTTTTTTTTTCTCAATTAGTTCGTGTTCGCATCCCTATGAATGTAGTGGCGCTAAACGCAGTTTCTAAATTTAACATTGCGTGTCCCTGCGCTGGTCCCTATTCTAAGCTACGCCCACCCAACTCTTATTTTCTCCCATCTCTCTTATGTTCCTTCCTATATTGCCCGCACATCGCGTCCTTGGTATTCCAACAGGACGTTTTCCAATCGGTTTCCCCACAAATATATATTAATTCTTCTCCAATTCTAGCCATGTGTTCTGTCCATCTCAGCCTTCTCTATTTTATAATATGACTCTTAAGTAATTAAGTAGAGGTCATGCAATTTCGCGTTATGCATTCTCCGACATTCCCCGGTGACCTCATCTTTCTTTGGTCCTTAAATGCTGCGAAGAATCCTATTTTTAAATAATCTAAATCCACTCTCTTCTCCCAAGGTCATAGACCACGCCTCACCCCTTATAATACAACCGACAAAATATTTTATATATTTTAATTGATAATAATTTTGACCAGATAAGCCCCTTTAAAGCATGATAACAGGCGTTACCCCATTGCAATCTCGATTTAAATTATTTTCGAATATAATTATTCTTCGTGATTACAGAACCTAAGTATTATGATTTTTCTAAATTTTCAAATTATATAAAGAATATATATATATATATATATTAATAATAATAATAATATATAATAATATAGTTAATATATATATATTAACTATATAATATTAAATATTATAAATATTATAATATTAAGTATTAATAATCGAATTCTTTCCAGTATCTTGAAAAGTAAACTCTGAATAATTTTATTTTAAATTTTACATATACCCCGATGTATATAACGACCTTTCTTGGATTCTTCATGATATTAACAAAAAAATTTTTTGTTATTATTTTTTTATTACAACTAAATAAAAAAAACATGAATCATGGAATTAGAGAAGATTTATTTGTATTTATTTTTACCAAAAAATTATGAGAGTGTTTCTATTTCAGGCGAATGAATAGGAGGAAGGTAGAATTTTTTTTCTTTTTTTTTTTCCCACGCTACAAAGCTTCTTAAGATAAGTGAAATTTGTGACCTCTCTTTAGTTAAAGCAAAACTTAAAGCGGAGAACACTTTTTAAGATATTGTTTCAGAAAGAGAGAGAGAAAATTTAACAAAGAATGAAGAAGAAGAAAAAAAGTAGGAAAAGTAACCTTTAGGAACTTCTGAATTCCTATTCAACTGATAATATATATATTTATTTATTTATTTATAAATATATACTCTATATATATCCACTCTAAAAACAGACATTAAATTAAAAATTAAATTAAATCTTTTTAAAAAATATAATACTATAAGTGTTATATCCAAAATAAAATCAAAAAATATAAAGTGTATATATTAAGATTTAAATAAATAATAATAAAAATAAGAATTTTGAAATAATTAAAATTAAATAATAATCTTTAAAGAAAATTGTAAAATTATATTTTTATTAATAGACTTTAGTGACTTACTATTATAATAATAATAATTATTTATATAACTACTGGTAATAGAGATAATTATGTGATAGAATGTATTGTTGTCAAACATGTCACGTCTATATTTTCCAATTCATTGCGCGAGTACTGATCCTGCAATTTAAATATTTCAATAATATATAATTGATGATATTCTATCTAAATATAATTACTTACTGGCATATTACTCTTTTATAAAAGATAGATAAATATATTAGAATTATTAGAAAATAAATCTATATTATCTATTTATACAACTATTGATGCAAAAAATAATTTTAAAACAAATAGAAACTTTGTGAAAATTTAATTGAAGTTTAGTGATGTTTTTAACTATATAATTGTTTAATAGACATGTACAAATATAATATTTATCTTTCTTTGTATAAATATTATAACACAATAATACGATATATATAATAATGTTCTATTTTATAACGTTTTTCTTAAATTCACTTGGCGTCTGTCTCTCTGTCTCACTGTCTGTTCGCTCTTTTGACAAATTGAAATCGATTTTTCATCGACTTTTTATTGAGATAGACTTTTGAAAAATTTTATAGATATTTCAATGGATCCCTAGAAGGTATAGAAAGAATATAATTGAATTATAATTAATTAATTGTAATTAATTACTTTTAGTAACTAACTCCTTTTGTATTGCTCAGATTAATTTTTTTTCAACGGATTTTGAAACATAAATATTGATTTCAGGATAGATTTTCATTTTGAACGTATTTAAAAATATTTCATAGTATTAAAATTAATGATGAATTTTTATTAATCAGTTGTATCGCCAATGAGGAGGGGTTTCTTCCCCACAGATAGTATAGAGAAAATATCTTTTTTTTATACATTGTATATGTCCCCAATAGAAAGGAAACAAAACAATAGAATAACCTTTTTTTTATGAAGACAATATATATATATTTATAAAATATAAATTTATATATATATTTATATATATTCTATTTATATATATATATACTTTTATAAAATCTCATATTAATAAAAATTATTTATTTATAAATATAATATAATAATTATTATTCAATAATAATATTTACTTAAAAAGAATAAAATAATTTTTCTATAAGCTTGACAAAGTTTATGGATGAATTGCTTCATATTCAACTAAAAACGTTGGGCGCATTTAGTTCTATGCAATTAACTTCCTTTATAGAACTATAATTCATATATATATATACAAAGATACACACCACACTAAAACACTTAATTAACAAGTAACACTATTAGTAATATCCTCAATATTGATTCGCAAATTCATAATTTTATTTGTTATTGTGTGTTTGTCAATCCTGTAAACCTATGTAATTAACATATTAAATAATTGATTTCCGAAAAATTCATGATTTTCCAATTTTTTTTAGTCACTAAACAATTAGGAATCCTGAATAGTATAGTAATTCATATCATATTATAATAAGTTTTTATCAATTTTAATATTAAAATTTTTAATTCCTTGGAAATATCACAATGTTCTTTTCAATGGTTTTTGAAATTTATATTTGATTGACTATTGGGATAATTTACATAAAGTAGATTTTGTAGCTGTAGTTTTTCACCTTACAAATTGTTAATATAAAATAAGTCAATAATCATTTTTGCTGCATGGAATGAAAGCATACTTACTAACCAGTTTTTTTTTTATACCAATAGTTTTATTTTATTTCTTTTTTTCGTATTTTGTACTTTTATTTATCTCTCTTTTCTTAAATTCATTAATAAATTCTAAAATATCTTGACTAGATTCTCCAACTATTTTAATTATTTTCATCAACATAAATTCTAAATTTTTGTATATTGTATTTTGTATATTGATCACCAACGAAAACATATTTAACTGATTTATTTAATTAGTTTCTCTTCACTTTTCTTTAAATCATCCAGTTTCTTTCGTTTACTTTTAATATAATTTTTCTTATTCATTGATTCAAATAGTGCCATTTAAATTTTTAACTTTATTTTATTAATGAATATTTATTTCTTTTTTCTTTTTATAATTTTTAATTTCATATTATTTCTTGGAAAACTTTCTTGATTTAATATAAGTTACAATTTATTAATTTTTATTATTTTATTTAATAGCCACAATTTTTTTCATCAATCGAATATTTGATTTAACATTTTCAAAATACATGTCTACTAACAATAATGGTAAAAAATTTATTAATAAATTCATTTTCATTATTTGTTCTTTGCCCAAGAGTTTATTTTATGTTTTTGTTTCAATTTCTTTTATAGAATCAATTTTTTATTATTAGAAAAAATTCCATAAAATATTTACTTAAATATAGCTGAAAATAAATTGGTCAAATTAATTGGTATAGTTAATATTTGATTTATCAAAAATTCTTAACATATTATCAATATTTTTCTCTTATTTATTAGTAAAAATAATTTTCTTAATTTAAAGCTCTTTACCATTTTATTTATCTATTTATAATTAATTTGGGATAATCTTCCATGCTTTATTTTTTTTAATAATCTAAAATAAATTATTTGTCACCATATAGAAGTATATTTTCAGTTCTACAGTCTAAAATTTTTCTTGTTTAAATTTTATCATTTTAATGATAAATTAGCCATTTTCAAAATTACTTTTAGCAATTTAATTTTCATTTCATCCGGTGTTATGACCAATTATTATTCATTTTCTATCATTCTTAAAATAAGAAAGAGATATAAAACCATTAATTAATTTTTAGGAACATATAAATACATTTACTACATTTAAAATAATCTCATCAACATTATTTACATACCTTAAATATATTTCTTCTTACTTAATATTATTTTTATCTCTTCATTGTGTTTTCTTTAATATGAATGAGATGATTAATATTTATTAAATTGATCTGAAAAAAATGTATTTTTATTTTTATTAAAAATAACTAATATTATATAATTAACTGAATTAAATCATTTTTAATATGCTAATATTTTGCACATATACCTTCAAATGAATTGATTCTCAAATTTATAAGTTTCTTTGTTATTGTTTATGTACTTCAAATAAAATATTCTTTAAATGATGCGTTGTGCTGAATTTTCAATATTATCTAATATTTTTTTTTTTACTTTTTTATAGTCCATCTCCTTTCTCCCTGTTTTTATTTTTGTTAAAATTTTCATTAATTCTTTTGAATTAATAAATCAAAATACTTATTGAGAAAATAATAAATAAGATAATAATTAATACAGGATACCTCATCATCAAGATTTTTAGACCACGTATTCAATTTTTTCATTTCCTTATCATTCACATCATTAATAAATTCAACTTCGGTGATAATATCATATAAATGTATACTTTATGCATGCTATTTTTTGTTAAAAAAATTTTTATTTTAATATTACTTTTATTAAAAAGATACTCTTTATAACATTACCATCTAAAATGTAAAATATCTAATTAAAAACATGGTATATATTTCCAAACCCATACACCTCGCAGAATTTGATGAAACTTCGCCAGTAGATTCTTTGATTAATTCTAAGAAACTTTTTCCTTAGGCATTTCTTGGGAGAACTTCTAGTTTTCGAGATACAAGTGATTAAAGATTGGATATCAATCCATTGATATCCCATTTAGCTACCATGTCTTAGCAGTTTGACCAGCAGAGGGCGCGACTAATTTTCGGTTTTTTCAGTTCGGATTGTATATAGAAAAATTAAAAAATTAATTAATAAAATAATTTTCCTATATCCAAACCGAACAGAAAAAAACTAAAATTAGTGAATATGTGAATAATTAGTGAATTAGTCAATGGAAATTTCTTAATGGCTGCACATTTCGACATTCATAACCATCTAATTGATATCCAATCTTTAATCACTTGTATCTCGAAAACTAGAAGTTCTCCCAAGAAATGCCTAAGGAAAAAGTTTCTTAGAATTAATCAAAGAATCTACTGGCGAAGTTTCATCAAATTCTGCGAGGTGTATGGGTTTGGAAATATATACCATAACAATATTTTTAAAATGTTAACTATACCAATCAATATCACCCATTTATTTTCAGCTATATTTGAGAAAATATTTTATGGTATTTATATAATAATAAAAAATTAATTCTTTAAAAGAAAATGAAACAAAAATATAAAATAAACTCTGGAGCAAAGAACAGGTAATGAAAATAAATTTATTAATGGATTTATTAACAACTCTTATTGTTAGTAGAGATGTATTTTTAGAAAGTTAAATCAAATGTTCGATTGATGAGAAAAATGGTGGTATTAAATAAAATAATAAAAATAAATAAATTGTAACTTATATTATAAATCAAGAGAGTTTTCCAAGAAATAATATGAAATTAAAAATTATGAAAATAAAAAAAGAAATAAATATTCATTAATAAAATAAAGTTAAAAATTTAAATGGTAGTATTTGAATCAATGAATAAGTAAAAAATGTTTATATGAAACCATCTGAACGATTAAAAATTAAAGGAGAGAAATTATATTAAAATTAAATGAAGGAAACTGGATGATTTAACAAATGCTTTAAAGGAAAGTGAAGAGAAACAAATAAATCAGTTAAATATATGTTTTCGTTGGTGATCAATATACAAAAATTCAGAATTCATTCATGAATTTAAGAAAAGAGAGATAAATAAAAGTATAAAATACGAAAAAAAGAAATAGTGATATTTATTTATTGTAAAATAAAACTTTTGGTATTTAAAAAAATTGAAGAGTGAGTATGCTTAATTCCTACTTATTTTATATTAATAATTTGTAAGGTGAAAACTACAGCTACAAAATCTACTTTATGTAAATTTTCCCAATAGTCATCATTCAAATATAAATTTCAAAAACCATTGAAAAGAACATTGTGATATTTCCAAGGTATTAAAAATTTTAATATTAAAATTGATCAAATTATATTATACTATGATATGAATTACTATACTATTCAGGATTCCTAATTGTTTAGTGGAAAATCATGAATTAGTTGGAAATCAAATAGAAAAAAAGGTATATTATTTAATAAGTAATCTATATTAATAGCTATTGTTATTTAATATGTTAATTACTTAGGTTTACAGGTTTATTAGGATTTTTTTCTTTAAATAGATATTTAACTTTCTGATGTTAATTTTGTATTGAGTAATGTCTTTCTAAATTTATATTAAAATTATAATCACGTTTATTTATTTCTAACAAGGTTATGATGTAATTTAACCAAAATTGAAGCCATCTACTTATCTTTTGTCAAACATAAAAATATGATTTTTATCCGTGGTAAACGAAGTGTATATTTATTTATTTATTTATATTTATATAAGTTAATGATGCTGCTTTTATTACATGGTATCTGACACCAGGGAGAGTGAGTTAGGAAAAAAATGTGATGGGGGAATAAGTTTATCAACATTGCCTTTTTGTTAAATTGACAATTGCCTTTTGTACTATTATATATCTCTTTATATGTCTTGGATTTACTGGCATGAAATCCCAGTTATTTGCCATTTTTCTATTTTATTAAATGGAGTTGGATTAAAGCAGGCTTTATAGTGCCATTTGCCTTTGCTTTACTTCTATTATCCTTAAAGAAAAATTGTCATAATAATAATTTTTATTGTGAAAATTTAATTGAATTTGAATAAACTAAAATAAATGCAACAAGCTTAATTTAAAATATTTTTTTATAACTCTATCTATCTATCTCTGTGGCTCTACGGCAGAGGTTCTTAAACTTATGTACTCCGCGGACCCCCACTTGAGAAAATTCTTTTTGACGGACCCCATCCCAACTTTAGGTACTTTACGTCATTTTATTAGTTAATTTCTGGCTTAAGATCTCATAAGAACAAGGATATATGGTGAATATTTCTAACAGTGATTGGTGAATAACGATTTTTTTGCATATTGTAGAACAGATTTTATTAGAAAATTCAGCTAAATATGAAGATGGAAACGATAGCAATAATTTTCTTGCACATTTCGTTGAATTTGGGTATTTGATCTGTTTCCTCACAAAGCCATGCCATCGCTCCTTTTATATTAAATAAAGTTTTAACTGACTCATCATTTTCTCGTGCACCTGTACGATGGCTTTGCGGACCCCCAGTAAAGGCTTCGCGGACCCCCAGGGGTCCGCGGACCACAGTTTAAGAACCTCTGCTCTACGGAACTCGAAAGTTCTTGGCCGCAGCAACCGCACTTCACCAAGTGTCCCTATTCTTAGCCACAACCCTCCAATCCCTATCCTCTCCCATCTCTCTCACGTCCCTTCCTACATTATCCACACACCGCGAGCTCGGTCTTCCAAGCGGGCGTTTCCCATTCTAGCCACGTGTCCTGCCCACCGCAGCCTTCTCGATTCTATAATTCTAACTATATCTGGAGATGCATAGAGGTCATGCAATTCCTTGTTATGCAGTCTCCGCCATTCCCCGGTGACCTCATCTTTCTTTGGCCCATAAATGCTTCGCAGAATTCTATTCTCAAATACTCTAAATCTACTCTCGTCACCTAATGTCATAGACCATGCCTCACACCCATATAATACAACCGGTAAAATAATTGTTTTATATATTTTAATTTTTATCCCCTTTGATAATAATTTTGACGCGATAAGCCCCTTGTTGCATGATAACAGGCGTTTCCCGATTGCAACCTCTCTTTAAATTCATCTCGAATATTATTATCTTTCGATATTACAGAACCTAAGTATTTACATTTTTCTACATTTTCAAATTCTAAATTTTGTATGTTAAGACTTTGTGTGTCAATACTATTCCTCTCTGTTACTAAATACTTTGTCTTTGCATTATTAATTTCCAGTTCCACCTCTTTTCCTTTTTTAATTAATTTTTCTACGCTATCTATAATTGCAATTGCCGAATCTCCTATTATATTTAAGTCGTCTGCGTAACCTAATACTTGATTTTTTTTGTTTAATTCGATTCCGTTCGACCTCTCCCCATTCCAGAACTAAATTAAATAAAATTGGTGATAATGCGTCCCCTTGTTTTAACCCATTCCGAATTTCGAAAGTTTCTGATAGTTGATTCCCGCATCTAACTCTTCCTTTACTACCTACAAGACAAATTTGAATCATACGTACTAGTTTTTTTGGAATTACCATTAATTTTTTATAACTATCTTAATCAATTTTTAAATGAGATAAATTTATTAATTGACTGTTCATTATGTTATTCTCATCAAAATTACAATCTAACTATTCGAAAAATTTAAAAATATTAAAATCTTTAATTAATAAAATTCTTCATTTCTTTAATTAGAAATTAGTGATTGGTATAAGAAGACAATACTCCACTCCTTTTTATCTTAAAAAGTGAATTTTAAATCTAAATTTTTCTATAATGGGATTTTAAGAGATATTTGACCAACTTTTACTGTCACAATAATACCATATTCTTCTTTTAAAATTTTAACTTTAATTTTTTTCTAATTAACATTATAGTTTTCATCCCTTTATAATTGAGATCTACCTATACTTTTAATTTTTTTTATTTATTAAATATATTTATATATAACATTTTTGTAAGGCTGCTATTTTTGTATATCTATATAAATAATAAGAAAAAACAATAGAATGAATATAATTTAATACATTATTTTTATTTTTCAGATAATGTCAAGAAGAGGCTCTAAATTTTTCAAATTCTTTGTCAACAAATCTAAATTTGTTTTTTTTTCATTCATAATGAATACTGCTGAAAGTTAATAAATATTATTGAAAGCTTATGTTAAATTATACCCTCTATCTCTATCAATATTATTATTGATATACTACAATTTAAAATGATTATTTGACAGCCCATTAAACTTGAAAAAGTTTATAGTTTTATATTTTAAAATTTTTAATAAAAAAATATTTTACTTTTCCTAATTGAGTTATTTATATATTAATTATTTATATTTTATTTATTTATATATTTTTCAGTCTGCTATTTTCTGGAGACGATATAATATGTATATATAAATTTTATACTATGCGAAAGATAACTTGACTGATGTTCACCTAAAAGTGATCTATTTCTGTCTACTTTTAACATCAAAGGAAATGTTAGATGAAAAAATCTACTTATAAAACAATAAAATTATTAAATCATTGAAATATTTAACATTTAATAGATATCTAATCAATTATAAGAGACGATATGCGACTTGCGTAATTTTGAGACATTCATATAGTAGATACCTATCAAAATGATTACTGTGAAATAATAATGAATATCAAGAGTGATCAGTATTTTTACAAACGCTTTATTTTAGGTATTTTGAAAAATACAAAAATATTTATATCATTTCATTGCATTGTTTTTTTAATCGGCCAAGAGTATTTGTTATTAAAGGGTAACGATTTGTTTACAATTCGAAATAAATTGAATAAAACATTTAAAAGGATTTAACGTGGATGATATTTGGCCCTATTTAGGAGCGCTTAACTGCTAATATCTTCTCTTTTAACAAAATTAATTAATAATTAACGATTTATCATATCTATTTTCATTAAGTATATATATATATATATATATATATATAATTTATTTTCATTTTATGATTAAAATTTTCATTTTAAAATTAGTAATTTATATTCATCGATATATATATATGTATTTATGTTCGTTTAAGTTCTCGTGGAAGTCTGTATATAATATATAACTCTTAAATAAATGACGTGTTAATGGTGCTTATATATATATATATATATATATATATATATCAATTGAAAAATTGTATTAGCCTTCGAGTTAATCTCCCATTTAATTACATTATGATATATTTTTAACGATCCACCAGCGCTTTTGGCGAATCCATGTAATTGAATAACTTATTTCTAAGCCTTTCAGTACCCCACCCCATCGCTTGCCTCCTCAACGCAAGCCATACATAAGCATTCTCACTGGATTCATAAATACGTCTAATCATAAAATTTAATTTAGAAATTTAAATCGAATGTAAACGACTGAATTTTATCTATTTATTTTTTAATTAATTTGATTAGGGGTGATTGAATTATTGTCACTGGCCAGGGAACCAGAATAGCAATGAAATTATCAGGATAATAAGAACAATTTTCATATTTTTCTGTTTTATAAACTATAATAATATTTTTACTATAACGGGTTAATTTGATATTTGATATAAAAGTTTCTAGGACCTGCCATATTGGGTCATAGGAATGGAAATATATTCCAATAAATTCAATAAATATAAAATTAAATAAGGCCATTCAATGTATGAAAATCTATAGAATCTAATTTGATTATACTATTAAAAATTACATATATATTTCTGATTTTAAAAACTGTACACATGATTTTGATGAAATTCATAGGGAGTTTATGAGGTGAAGAATAAATCTGTATAGGTCTTAATGTGAAAAGAAAAATAATTTTACTTGTTTTTTTTCTTAGTTAAAGTAATTAATAACAGGTGTCAATACATGTCCAAATAAAAACATTAGAATGATTCAAAAGTTGGCTTCAGAAAACATTATACATATTTATCGGAATAGTTTATTATTATTATTGTTAAAAATAATAATATTTTTATAAATATTAATAATTTGATTTTTTAAAATAATTATCTTTCTCTGAAAAGATATTAAATAAGTGACAAAAGAATTGAAAAATACAATAGACAATAAACAATTATAATATAATTTAAGTAGAAAATAATTATTATTACTTAAAAATATCAATAATAATAGAAATAAAGTAAGACTTAATATAAAAAATTTTTGACGGGTAACGGGTAGTCTCTTCTCTATGATCCCAATAGAAAAGATTTCTACTTCAGGGAGTAGCGTCCCTGCCCTCCCGTGAGCTCATGATTCTTTTCCTCCATAGGAGGGGAACCATGTCCTTTACCCGTCGACTCCTTTCAATCCAATCCCTTCCTCCCTCCCCTGATCCTTCAAAAAATCAAATTTATTTGGATGAAGGAGAATAGATGCATTAAAAATAATAAAAATTTAATCTTGACTCTTATAGGAGACTTTTTGAGTCTCTCTATTTATATTTGAATTAACACCACGATTACGCGCATTTTCAGACTAGCAATTGACGAGTGAGACATTTGTTATAAGTGCATACTACTGAGAGGACCCACCTCTCCTACGCTTCATTTTAGTAAACAACTTGGAACTCATATTTATTGTACTCTTTGAAGAATTAGAAGAACAAATCTATTCAATGTTTTTCATTTTATTAAAAATTTTGATTGAATCTTGTGTTATGACCCTAGAAAATCAATTGAACATAATTTTAGCCAGATTCTAAATAAAATTGATTTTTAGTATCATTAAATGGAAATTTTCAAATAATTTTAATATTGGTTTATTTTGACAGTTCAAAAAAATATTGCCTTATAACAACAGGTAAAACTTATACAAATTGATTCATTATAAAACGTAGACTCATTTTCACTAGTATTATATAATTTTACGGTGCTTCGTTAATTAAATATTAATTATCGAATTTTGTCAGATTGAAATGATTCGCCACCATGTTGAATGATCCCCACCTCCAATGCTTTGCTTATCCGTGACCTTGAAGGGGACAATTGTTTTTGAATGCCTGCATAGCAACCTCTTGCTTACTCCCAATGGATGAGATTCTAGTGCCTTTGGCCATATTTCCCTAATAAACGCTTTCTATATACTCTAAATTCATTTTACATATCCATCTTCAATTTTAATATGTTATTTGATTTCATTCAGTTAAAGTATTGTATTTTAATAGAAACCAGTATTATTTTTTTTATATCTTATCTTATTATATTAGCAAAAATTATAAATATCTATATCTCTTTATTATCTTGATAATTATTAACATTTTATATATGATATTTAAAAAAAACATTTCTTTAACTGATATTCAATTAAAATCATAATTAAAGATAATATTTTATTTTAATTAACATATTCAATAAAAATATAGTCTAATAATCATTAATTATCATTTATAAAACATTAAATAATTTAAATAATATTAGAAATATAAAATAAATAAATAATAATGTATATCTTTGAATAATTTCGTGTGGGAATTGGTAGATTTAATTTTAATATTTTTTTATATTGATTATCGAATATGAATGGATAGATTCTTTGAACTGAGGAAGGCATAGAAAGAACAAAGCGGGCTTTTTAGTATATTCTTATGAAATTAATTAAGTGCGGCTCAATAAACCAGGTACTAATAATACTAATAGTAATAATAATATAAATTAGAACTATACAATCTCAGTATTTACCCTGAAAATATATTTAAATATTTTTTATTAAATATGTCTAAATTATATAATAAAAAAAAAATGGATAGACATATTTAATAAAAAATAGAGAGAGAAATGTAATTAAGTATTATCAACGTTTTATTTTAATCAGATTAGAGTGAAAGATTCTTTTGATTAAACATAAAACAAAGTGAGTCGACGCTGTTTTATATTCTATCAGATCGACCTGATTGATGTGGTAGGAAACAGTAAAACATAAATTTTACCGCTAATGATAAGCGTTGTTTTTATTTATTATTTTTTTTTCTTCTTCACTTTATTATAAATTAATTATTATTTTAATCATTTATTGTATTTATTAAAAATTAGTTTATTTATTTATTTTTATTTTAAAAATTTTTGCACAAAACTATATTGAGTGTATAAAAAATAATTATATTTCTATAAAATGTTATAACACTGATAAATAAACATGAATCTGCATATAAAAATAAAATTTATTTAAATAAGTCAAGCAATATAAATTCTAACTTTTAAAAGATCTCAAATTTAAGGATGAAGGAGGGAGAAAATCATTTAATAGAACCTTGGATTATTTTTAAAAGTAAAAAAAAAAGAAAAGAAAACAGTATCTTTGATGACTCAATAATACAAATTGAAGAATGTTTGTAAAATTAGTTTTTCAGGCGAAGGTTGTTTTTTTTTTTAGTGCACAAGTTGGCGTTTTGGATGGATCTATGCACTGTCGGGTAAAAGACTTGATGCCTTAGCGTCCAGGGAGTTCAAGCCCCCCCGCTATAAAAAAACTCATTTCAATGGCGACTTTATTGCTTCAAAAGATAAGGATGCATATTCTCAAGGCGACTGAGTTTTATCTTTTTTGACGAATAGAATAAATAGCATAATGGAGTCTCCCTTTGATGCGATACCGCGTTTTTTCGTCTGATGAGTTTATTTGTCATCTTGTATTTATTTATTATTATCATTTTTTTTTCTTTTTTTTTTTAATAAATTAGAGTTCCAAATATAAGAATTCAAATAATATAAGAGAAAACACTGTTTATATTTACATCCGGTATTTTGGTAGGCAAAACTGCATGATAGAATCTTGCTAATTTTCTCAATAATCTGTTATTTAATTGGGTTTTAAAAATTTTAAAATCAGTCCCAGTTTCCACTATAAGAAATGTCATGAAATTCGAAAAAGACCTAAATTTTATAAATCAGTTTTCAAAATCATACGCAACACAATTTGTAACCAGGCTGGTTTCTTGCCTACCAGTGACGTCACAATGTTTTGTCTTATATAAGAGGTTGATCTTAAAAGTTTCCTATTTAAATTGAAGATAGCAGCACACAACTTTCTTTTCTTTTTAGTTTCTATTCAAATTGAATGATTAAATAATACTAAATATTTTTTTTTAATAAAGTCATATAAATCTATTAACGCTACTAATATTCGTATCTAATAGAGAAAGAAACATTATAGTTGATAAAAATCTTCTACCAGGGAATGTTTTGATCATTAATCATAACTTCATGACCCACATTCAGATGAGATGTTTGTCACACACACAAATGTATATATTATTATTATATTATATAAAATTTAAAATATATATTATATATATTTATGGTTTATATATATAAATGATATCCATAAGTTACTAGTATAGCATTAGCCTTGATTAATGTTCATTACTTCAATTATATTTCTAAAATATTTTATTATTATAAATAATAAAAATTAGTTTCTCTCAATTACTAAATTCCGGGAGAAGAACCTGACTAGGACACGAGGGCAGCGATTCTGAAAAAAAAATAATTTATTTTTTTCATTTGAAAAATGATTTTATAAATTAAAAATATATAAATTGTTTTCTTTTTTTGAGAGTCAAAGTAACACATATATATATTGAAGTGATTTTTTGGGGCAGTAAGGTATTTTAGTAAATAAGAGAATTTTTATAAAATCAAAATTTTGTGTATTTTATTTAAACTTATGTGTGTGTTGAAAGAATATATAAAAAACAAGGTTTGAAGGATTAAATTTAGGTGTATTTGGTCGCAATAAGGGTGTAAATGGTAGCACTTTGGAAGAGGGAATCCAACTTCAGGGTGTTTATCTTTCTGGAAGGGTGGAGAGTTGTATGATAGCGATGTGATGAGAACTGGTGAAGGCAGCGTGAACTGGTAGTCCTGGAGAGAAACAGCGCTGGACCGGGTGATATTGGGCTTCGGTCCGATTTAAAGATGTCCTCAGCCCATGCTTTAGGACTCTGCTTCACCTGTCCTCTCCTTCAGGACCCTTTTCCTGAACTCCACGTGTCGACCCTCTTTTTGGACTCCTCGTTGGCGACTGACTCGGCAACCGCTTGCCTGCGGCCAGCTCTTCCCCTCCTCTCTACATTTCTCCTCGCAAGGCACCCAATGAAATTTTACGATTTGGATGCAAATCAGGGAGGGTTTCGATTTCGGGGAACGTTTTTATTTGACCCGGCTTAAGGGATTTCTGATAACACTCCATTTTTACACAAAATTCCTATTAAAATAGCTTTTTCTTAACAAAAACTATTCCAAAATCGTTTCTCAAGGAATTTTATATAAATAGAATTTTCACAAAAACCACTATGATTAAAATTTCATTACATCCCCCTTGCTGGCTTAAAAAAAAAATTTTTTTTTTTTTTTTTTATATATAAATTGTTGTAGTCTAAAAAAAAATTTTTTTTTTTTTTTTAAAAAACAAAACACACCTTACACTCACACTGGTTCACTTTTCACTATGGTCTTTAGTCCATTTTAAAGTTTTTGAAATGTTCACACACATTTTAAACACCATTATAATTTTATTTGATTTATACTTAAAACTAAATATTTACATTTATTTATAATCTAATTTTTATTTACATTATTTATTTATAACAGTTAATTGAATGTTATTTAAAGAAACATAAATTTTACAATTATATAATTTAACTTAAAGAGTTATTTAAGAAATTGACACATAATAATATTTTTTTTTTTTTTATTAATCTTCTAATAGTGATTTCAATGAATCGAATTCAATATTAAACTTTATTTATAAATTATTTGAATCATTATTTAATCTTTTTTTAAGCTATAAATTTTTTTAAAACCTAAAATAAATTCCATTTAACAGATTCAAATTTCAATATTATAATTTATTAATAAATTATTTATTATTTATTTAAATTCATTTTAGTAATAAATTTTTCTTTTTTTAACTAAATTAATCTCAATTTAACAGAGTGAATTTTCAATATTATAATTTATTAAGACATTATTTAATTTATTTTTTAATCTTTCTTTTTAACTAATTTCATTTTTAATTTAACAGTTTTTTTTTTTAAATAAATATTTTTTCATATTTTAATTCTAATTTGAAGTTTACAAATTTAAGAATAAAAATTAAAAAAAATTAACTTTTCTTTTTTTTGTTATTTTCAATACAAAAATACACATTTCTATCACGTTATAAGTATCTAATTTTCCAATTTTATTCATTTTAATGACAATTAATTTTTTTTATATATAATTTTTTTTTTTTAAAACAGACACATCATTTTCCAATGAAATTTACCAATCCCTACAAAACAATGACAAAACAATTAGAAACCTCGATTCCATTTTATTTCAAAACTAATCTTTAAAACAAATTTTAAATTCTTATACTCTCTCTATAGGATTTTCATACGAACAATACTAACGCCTGCAACTCATGACCCATTGAGGAATATTACTATTAAAAGACATTTGATTTTATTCAGTATAATTATAACTTTTTACCATTTCTTCTTTATATAAAAAAAATTAAAAATAAAAATACATCTAAATTCACTAATCTCTTTAAAATAATATACTTAGAATTCCATTTTTCTTTCAATTTTCCAATATTCATTCTATTTGTAATCATTTCATTTTTTTATTAACTATTTCCCTAACAATGTCCCTAACACATAAAGAATCAATAATCTTAAATTACATTTTAACTAAACATTTTCTTACACCTTTCAATCTTTATATTTCAACGTTTCATATTATTTAATGAGAGAGAAAAAAAAAATCCTATATTTATTCCTGAATCAATTCTAAAATTTTACAGTTGAACTCTCCAAAAATTCTGTTTAATTAGGGGAACTTTGTTTAAAATAATATTTTTTTAGACTTGGAAAAGGATCTGAAATTTATACTCTGCGAATACTTATTTTTTTTTTGACAGACAGTTAAATGCATTGAAAACAGACATTACAATTTTAATTAAATTTTTTCTAATATTAATTTCACCGGGTTAAACATTTTGTTTTTCTTTTTGGCTATGCCAAAATGACTATTATAAACTTGAAATGAATTGCCTATTAAATTTGAAAAAAACAATGGTACGACTAGACGGGATAAATTATTTATTTTGTCTCTCATGAACGAGACATTATTAAATAAGAAATATTTTCTATAAGACAGACTTTTATCTAGTTCAAAATTTTCTATAATAGATGGGACATACTTTTCTATATTTGGTTCATTAATTATTGCATGTAAACTTGGAGACTTAGCAAATTTTTTATTTCTAATCGTTAACAGATTTGACTCAGACAGAATTTCATTTATTGATTTATTTAGACTATGAAGGGACTTACGATTGACAATATCCGCAGGTATGTTTTTTGTTACTTTTATAGACTGTTTTTCATTGTTAAACTGCTGGAGAGGTTCATTAGGATTTTTATTTGAGAGATCTTTTCGTTGGCTAATTTCAGGCTCGGTTTCAGTTACTGATGGCTTTTTTTTTACAGACAGAACGACTTGAGACATACACACACTATCAGAACAATTATTGATATCATTATTAACATTATTAATTTCAATTATTGATTCACAAATTTTTTCTTTTAATTTTATATAAGACGGACTATAAGAATTATTTTCCCTATTAATATTAACACTATCACAATTTTTATTTTCAAATTCACTTACTGTATCAAAAGTTTCATTATTTAAATTTACAGTAGACAGACAAGAACTATTTTTTCTATTAATTTTAACACTATCATTGTTCTTATTTTCAAATTCATTTACTGTAATAAAAGTTTCATTATTTAAATTTACTGAAGACGGACGAGAAGAATTACCAATACTATTAATATTAACATTATTATCATTACTGTTATCATTAATTACAGTTACTGTATTAAAAGTTTTATTATTTAAATTAACAGAAGACAGACGAGAGGGACCATCACTAATTTCATTTTTAACTACTGACCTGACATTCTCCAACTTATTAGCTTGATCACTCAAATTTTTATCTATTTCATTCAATTTTAATTCTATTTCGTTTTCCAATTTTGGAATGTCGAAATTAGTTGGAAGTCCTATTTTCCGGGAACTCTCATTTAGTTTCTCTGCAAATATTAGTAAGAATTCAGCAGTTAATTTTTTAAAATCGTTGTCTAACATACGGTTTTTTTGACGTTTTTCACTCCCCTTGGGTCCAGAAGCTGCAAGGTCACCACTGCCAGCATGACTATTCCTTTCAGTTCCCTGTGGTGGTTTTGAGAAAAATCCCGTATCATTGTTAAGAATTTTACTATTAACAGGCTTCCTCTGTTCTGCATCATTGCTGTATAAGAAATGATCACATTCATTGGTTGACATTATTAACTGAACAAATAAAATTACAAAAATCAATAAAAAAATCACAAAAAATTATTTTTTTTTATCACCAAAACACATTGAATAAAAAATTTAAAAACATATTTTTTTTAGTACAAAAACAATTGATCAATAAAAAAACTATATTTTTTTTTTAAGACATGAACCAAATTAGATTATTTAAATGAATAAAAAAATTAACATATTCTTTTAACAAGTGACATTATCCAAATCCATAAAAAAATTAAAAAAAACATTTTTTAACACATTAAACACTTTAAATCACTCCTATTAATAAACAAACTTCAAAAAATACATATTTTTTTTTTTTTAACACTGATATTATTTAAATCAATAAAAAAATTATCTTTTAACAAGTTCAACTACTTAAATTATTTCAATCAAAAACATTTCTCAAAAAAATGATATATAAATTTTTTTAATCGATAAAAAAAATAAAAATAAACTTTGAACACACAATAAACACATTCGATAATTCAGTTCTTCATAAAAAACTTTAAAAATAGAAAAATATATATAATTTTTTTTTTTAACACACGCATATTATTTCTCCGCTTCCAAGAAAGACCCAACTCCGAGATGTGGTGGGAAAGTGAAAGTAGGGGGGAAATCAGAAAAATTTTCACAAAAAAATATTTTTTTCCTTTTTTTTTTAAAATCAAATAATTAATCCCTCTTACTGCCTTTTATTCATATCTCGGTGGGACCTCCATGAAGTGATTTTTTGGGGCAGTAAGGTATTTTAGTAAATAAGAGAATTTTTATAAAATCAAAATTTTGTGTATTTTATTTAAACTTATGTGTGTGTTGAAAGAATATATAAAAAACAAGGTTTGAAGGATTAAATTTAGGTGTATTTGGTCGCAATAAGGGTGTAAATGGTAGCACTTTGGAAGAGGGAATCCAACTTCAGGGTGTTTATCTTTCTGGAAGGGTGGAGAGTTGTATGATAGCGATGTGATGAGAACTGGTGAAGGCAGCGTGAACTGGTAGTCCTGGAGAGAAACAGCGCTGGACCGGGTGATATTGGGCTTCGGTCCGATTTAAAGATGTCCTCAGCCCATGCTTTAGGACTCTGCTTCACCTGTCCTCTCCTTCAGGACCCTTTTCCTGAACTCCACGTGTCGACCCTCTTTTTGGACTCCTCGTTGGCGACTGACTCGGCAACCGCTTGCCTGCGGCCAGCTCTTCCCCTCCTCTCTACATTTCTCCTCGCAAGGCACCCAATGAAATTTTACGATTTGGATGCAAATCAGGGAGGGTTTCGATTTCGGGGAACGTTTTTATTTGACCCGGCTTAAGGGATTTCTGATAACACTCCATTTTTACACAAAATTCCTATTAAAATAGCTTTTTCTTAACAAAAACTATTCCAAAATCGTTTCTCAAGGAATTTTATATAAATAGAATTTTCACAAAAACCACTATGATTAAAATTTCATTACATCCCCCTTGCTGGCTTAAAAAAAAAATTTTTTTTTTTTTTTTTTATATATAAATTGTTGTAGTCTAAAAAAAAATTTTTTTTTTTTTTTTAAAAAACAAAACACACCTTACACTCACACTGGTTCACTTTTCACTATGGTCTTTAGTCCATTTTAAAGTTTTTGAAATGTTCACACACATTTTAAACACCATTATAATTTTATTTGATTTATACTTAAAACTAAATATTTACATTTATTTATAATCTAATTTTTATTTACATTATTTATTTATAACAGTTAATTGAATGTTATTTAAAGAAACATAAATTTTACAATTATATAATTTAACTTAAAGAGTTATTTAAGAAATTGACACATAATAATATTTTTTTTTTTTTTATTAATCTTCTAATAGTGATTTCAATGAATCGAATTCAATATTAAACTTTATTTATAAATTATTTGAATCATTATTTAATCTTTTTTTAAGCTATAAATTTTTTTAAAACCTAAAATAAATTCCATTTAACAGATTCAAATTTCAATATTATAATTTATTAATAAATTATTTATTATTTATTTAAATTCATTTTAGTAATAAATTTTTCTTTTTTTAACTAAATTAATCTCAATTTAACAGAGTGAATTTTCAATATTATAATTTATTAAGACATTATTTAATTTATTTTTTAATCTTTCTTTTTAACTAATTTCATTTTTAATTTAACAGTTTTTTTTTTTAAATAAATATTTTTTCATATTTTAATTCTAATTTGAAGTTTACAAATTTAAGAATAAAAATTAAAAAAAATTAACTTTTCTTTTTTTTGTTATTTTCAATACAAAAATACACATTTCTATCACGTTATAAGTATCTAATTTTCCAATTTTATTCATTTTAATGACAATTAATTTTTTTTATATATAATTTTTTTTTTTTAAAACAGACACATCATTTTCCAATGAAATTTACCAATCCCTACAAAACAATGACAAAACAATTAGAAACCTCGATTCCATTTTATTTCAAAACTAATCTTTAAAACAAATTTTAAATTCTTATACTCTCTCTATAGGATTTTCATACGAACAATACTAACGCCTGCAACTCATGACCCATTGAGGAATATTACTATTAAAAGACATTTGATTTTATTCAGTATAATTATAACTTTTTACCATTTCTTCTTTATATAAAAAAAATTAAAAATAAAAATACATCTAAATTCACTAATCTCTTTAAAATAATATACTTAGAATTCCATTTTTCTTTCAATTTTCCAATATTCATTCTATTTGTAATCATTTCATTTTTTTATTAACTATTTCCCTAACAATGTCCCTAACACATAAAGAATCAATAATCTTAAATTACATTTTAACTAAACATTTTCTTACACCTTTCAATCTTTATATTTCAACGTTTCATATTATTTAATGAGAGAGAAAAAAAAAATCCTATATTTATTCCTGAATCAATTCTAAAATTTTACAGTTGAACTCTCCAAAAATTCTGTTTAATTAGGGGAACTTTGTTTAAAATAATATTTTTTTAGACTTGGAAAAGGATCTGAAATTTATACTCTGCGAATACTTATTTTTTTTTTGACAGACAGTTAAATGCATTGAAAACAGACATTACAATTTTAATTAAATTTTTTCTAATATTAATTTCACCGGGTTAAACATTTTGTTTTTCTTTTTGGCTATGCCAAAATGACTATTATAAACTTGAAATGAATTGCCTATTAAATTTGAAAAAAACAATGGTACGACTAGACGGGATAAATTATTTATTTTGTCTCTCATGAACGAGACATTATTAAATAAGAAATATTTTCTATAAGACAGACTTTTATCTAGTTCAAAATTTTCTATAATAGATGGGACATACTTTTCTATATTTGGTTCATTAATTATTGCATGTAAACTTGGAGACTTAGCAAATTTTTTATTTCTAATCGTTAACAGATTTGACTCAGACAGAATTTCATTTATTGATTTATTTAGACTATGAAGGGACTTACGATTGACAATATCCGCAGGTATGTTTTTTGTTACTTTTATAGACTGTTTTTCATTGTTAAACTGCTGGAGAGGTTCATTAGGATTTTTATTTGAGAGATCTTTTCGTTGGCTAATTTCAGGCTCGGTTTCAGTTACTGATGGCTTTTTTTTTACAGACAGAACGACTTGAGACATACACACACTATCAGAACAATTATTGATATCATTATTAACATTATTAATTTCAATTATTGATTCACAAATTTTTTCTTTTAATTTTATATAAGACGGACTATAAGAATTATTTTCCCTATTAATATTAACACTATCACAATTTTTATTTTCAAATTCACTTACTGTATCAAAAGTTTCATTATTTAAATTTACAGTAGACAGACAAGAACTATTTTTTCTATTAATTTTAACACTATCATTGTTCTTATTTTCAAATTCATTTACTGTAATAAAAGTTTCATTATTTAAATTTACTGAAGACGGACGAGAAGAATTACCAATACTATTAATATTAACATTATTATCATTACTGTTATCATTAATTACAGTTACTGTATTAAAAGTTTTATTATTTAAATTAACAGAAGACAGACGAGAGGGACCATCACTAATTTCATTTTTAACTACTGACCTGACATTCTCCAACTTATTAGCTTGATCACTCAAATTTTTATCTATTTCATTCAATTTTAATTCTATTTCGTTTTCCAATTTTGGAATGTCGAAATTAGTTGGAAGTCCTATTTTCCGGGAACTCTCATTTAGTTTCTCTGCAAATATTAGTAAGAATTCAGCAGTTAATTTTTTAAAATCGTTGTCTAACATACGGTTTTTTTGACGTTTTTCACTCCCCTTGGGTCCAGAAGCTGCAAGGTCACCACTGCCAGCATGACTATTCCTTTCAGTTCCCTGTGGTGGTTTTGAGAAAAATCCCGTATCATTGTTAAGAATTTTACTATTAACAGGCTTCCTCTGTTCTGCATCATTGCTGTATAAGAAATGATCACCTTCATTGGTTGACATTATTAACTGAACAAATAAAATTACAAAAATCAATAAAAAAATCACAAAAAATTATTTTTTTTTATCACCAAAACACATTGAATAAAAAATTTAAAAACATATTTTTTTTAGTACAAAAACAATTGATCAATAAAAAAACTATATTTTTTTTTTAAGACATGAACCAAATTAGATTATTTAAATGAATAAAAAAATTAACATATTCTTTTAACAAGTGACATTATCCAAATCCATAAAAAAATTAAAAAAAACATTTTTTAACACATTAAACACTTTAAATCACTCCTATTAATAAACAAACTTCAAAAAATACATATTTTTTTTTTTTTAACACTGATATTATTTAAATCAATAAAAAAATTATCTTTTAACAAGTTCAACTACTTAAATTATTTCAATCAAAAACATTTCTCAAAAAAATGATATATAAATTTTTTTAATCGATAAAAAAAATAAAAATAAACTTTGAACACACAATAAACACATTCGATAATTCAGTTCTTCATAAAAAACTTTAAAAATAGAAAAATATATATAATTTTTTTTTTTAACACACGCATATTATTTCTCCGCTTCCAAGAAAGACCCAACTCCGAGATGTGGTGGGAAAGTGAAAGTAGGGGGGAAATCAGAAAAATTTTCACAAAAAAATATTTTTTTCCTTTTTTTTTTAAAATCAAATAATTAATCCCTCTTACTGCCTTTTATTCATATCTCGGTGGGACCTCCATGAAGTGATTTTTTGGGGCAGTAAGGTATTTTAGTAAATAAGAGAATTTTTATAAAATCAAAATTTTGTGTATTTTATTTAAACTTATGTGTGTGTTGAAAGAATATATAAAAAACAAGGTTTGAAGGATTAAATTTAGGTGTATTTGGTCGCAATAAGGGTGTAAATGGTAGCACTTTGGAAGAGGGAATCCAACTTCAGGGTGTTTATCTTTCTGGAAGGGTGGAGAGTTGTATGATAGCGATGTGATGAGAACTGGTGAAGGCAGCGTGAACTGGTAGTCCTGGAGAGAAACAGCGCTGGACCGGGTGATATTGGGCTTCGGTCCGATTTAAAGATGTCCTCAGCCCATGCTTTAGGACTCTGCTTCACCTGTCCTCTCCTTCAGGACCCTTTTCCTGAACTCCACGTGTCGACCCTCTTTTTGGACTCCTCGTTGGCGACTGACTCGGCAACCGCTTGCCTGCGGCCAGCTCTTCCCCTCCTCTCTACATTTCTCCTCGCAAGGCACCCAATGAAATTTTACGATTTGGATGCAAATCAGGGAGGGTTTCGATTTCGGGGAACGTTTTTATTTGACCCGGCTTAAGGGATTTCTGATAACACTCCATTTTTACACAAAATTCCTATTAAAATAGCTTTTTCTTAACAAAAACTATTCCAAAATCGTTTCTCAAGGAATTTTATATAAATAGAATTTTCACAAAAACCACTATGATTAAAATTTCATTACAATATATATATATATATATATATATATATATATAATTAAATTTAAAACTCAAATGATCATATTCACTAAGCACTCTTTCTCCACCAAAAAAAAAAGTAAAAAATCCTAAGGCCGCACCTGAGAATATTTTCCACTCTATTAATCAATTATTGCATTTTTCATATTAAACTATTTATAATGACCGGAATGTCAAATAAATTCGATATGCATCTTTCAGACATGTTTAATGACTAAAATGTCATACTCAGTTTCTTAATATTTATATATTTATTTATCGTTATTGGAATTTCCACTGCGGTTTATACTAGATAATTAATAAATATAAATAGTGAAATATTTTAATTAAATATAAATATATATACGAGGCCAGTTCAATAAGTCTGTGACATTTTGAATTTCTCGTCTTTTAAATGAAATGGTAACGCCGCAGGAAACTATCAGCTAACTCCTGCCGAAATTTGAACCAGCTGGGTCTTTTAGTTTTTGCTTGATATCCATTAAAAGCTGACTACCTCGTGATTTGAGAAGAAAATAGAAATAAGTGAATTTCCTTGAAAATTCATGAATTGGGATACGAATTGCTTCCTTATCCGCCCTATTCTCCGGATTTAGCCCCGAGTGACTATTTCTTGTTTCCAAACCTGAAGAAATGACTCTGCGGAAAGAGATTTGACTCCAACGATGAAATTATCTCATAAACAAATACCTATTTTGATGTCTTCGATAAATCTTATTTATTGAAAGGGAAAAAAAACTGGAGAAACGTTGGACGAAGTGTATAGAACACAAAGAAGAGAATACGTTGAAAAATAAAATTATTTTTTATTCAAAAACCTGTGTTACGAGTTGTTTTTACATTGGTTAATGAAATTTGAATCTGAAACGTTTCGATACCCATTTTGACATCACTTTGAAGAGAATTTTTGGATTCTGTGGTTTAGTCTGTATAATCAATAGTTATAGTTGGTATTTTATGTTGAATGGATTATTAATCTTTGAAATAATATGTTTTGAATCTCCGAAGCATCTCCTGCCCACGCTTGAAAATTCAAATCAAATAATAAGATTTAATTTTTTACTCCCCCACAACCATCGATGGCAAATTGTTGTTCTTTGTTTAATTCTAAAGAAATTATTTAAATATATTTAATTTATATATATGCATTCATGAAACTAATTTTAAAGTATATGACACTTTATTATGAATAAATATTCATTGGCCTAAAATTTAAATGTTTTCTTTAAATTTTCCTACATTTTTATGTCTAAAGTTAGAATTATAAAATATAAAGAACGAAATGGGTTTGGCATCATTCCTAACAAATATATTTTCTCCTATTTTGTAAATAAATAAATAAACAAATATATAAATTCCATATACACACACAATATCAGATTATATATTCTTTATATAAGTATCAATATAGTCAATCATGAAATTATATTGAAAAAATAGATTTAAAATTAAAGTTTATTATACAGTTATAAGTTAAATATATTTTAATAGATATTTTAGGAATATATTCAAAATTGTGGTTATTGTTAATGTAATTAATATAATTATTATATCTATCTATCTATGTAATATTAACATACTTGCAAAAATTATTATTATTATATATATATATATATATATATTAAAATTAAATTTATTAAAAATCGTGTCAACAGATTTTTATAAAATACACATATTATATATATATATATATATATATAGTATTATATTAGGGAATTTTTGAGGTGAAGGTTAGTTGTGTGTGTGTAGGATAACTCTTGAAAAATAAATCCAATTGTTTTTTATTAATTAAAATAATTAATATAACAGGTGTCAATAAATATCAAAACATTACAATGATTCAAGGTGGCTTTAGATTTCATTATATTATTTTTATGAATTTTTTTTACTATTAATATTCTTATATGTGTTAATTATTTGATTTTTAAAATTAATTCTCTTTGATATTAATTTAACTTTCCTTGAGATAAACAAAATAATGACCATGAAGTTTGTAACAAAATAATACAAATGAACAATTATAATTGAAGAAACATTAAATATTATTTTTTTTAAATTTTTTTAATATAAAATTTATTTTATTATGCTAGCGAAAATTGTTTAAATGTACTTTTCTTGTGATTTGAAAATTTTCAACCTAATATTAATTATTTTTTAAAAACAATTTATTTTTTAATTTAAAATTATAATTTAAGAATATTTTATTTCAATTGTAATATCCAATTAATTTAATCAAATAATATTAAATTATAATTAAAATGAGAAATGAATTAATATATATTAGATTAATTGATCAGTGTTTACAATTTATTAGTTAACAGCAATAAAATAAATTAAGTACATTAAATTGGTATATTGAATTTAAAATGTTGTAATTTGTTTTCTTTGTTTGAAATTTTAAAATGACTTAAAGTGAGAGTGACTGAAAATGAATGAAGAGTGATTTGCCTGACCATCCATTTACTTTGAAATATATATATATAAAAAATAAAAAAATAAAAACTTTCTCTTTCTGAGTTTACCTCCCTTCGTTCAAATTAAATTTCTCTCCATGTGGCTGACAGTCTTTTAATAGCTTTTGAATGATAGAAAGTATCTGAGAAAAAAAAACACCCCTTCTCTTCTAAGTCGTGAGAAGGAATTTCATCTAAATTAATTAAAGAGTTTAAATTAAAACTATTTTATATAGAATGCTAATTTGAATCTATTCACAATAGCAAACAATACATTTTTATCCCAAATATCTATTTATAGATATTTCTGCTTTATATCTATCTATCTATATATATATATATATATAGAGAGAGAGAGAGAGAGAGAGAATATAGATATAGATATGAATAAGAGGGCACTTCAATTTCCCGTTTCTTAAATGAATGGTAACGCTGCAGGCAACTATCAGCTAACTCCTGCCAAAATTTGAACCTGCTGGGTCTTTTAGTTTTTGTTTGATATCCATTAAAAACAGACTACCTCGTGATTTGAAAAGAAAATGGAAAAAAGTTTATTTCCTTGAAAATCCATGAAATGGGATACTAATCATTCGCCCTATTCTCCTGATTTAGCCCCAAGTGACTATTTCTTTTTTCCAAACCTGAAGAAATGGCTTGGCGGAAAGATATGCGACTCCAACGATGAAATAATCTCATAAACAAATCTATTTTGATGTCCTCGACAAATCTTATTTTTGGAAGGGGTAAAAAAAATTGGAGAAACGTTGGACGAAGTGTATCTAGCTTCAAGAAAACTACGTTAAAAAATAAAATAATTTTTTATCCATAAATCTGTGTTTCATTCAAAAAGTCACGGTCTTATTGACCTACCCTTGTATTTATATATATATATATATATATATATATATATTTCTCTTTAATTATTTTATTATATACTTTACTCTTTAAGAGTTTTTTTTATTTGAAGAATTTGTTTTTTTTTAATTTAATAGTTGACAAGAAATGTAGAAAAAATTAAATTTAGTTAATTAGTTTACTCTTCTAGTTTCGTTTGCGATTTAAAATTTCTTTGATTAAGTCAACTTTGGTCATAACTAAATAATTATCCTTTTAAAAAAACAAATCCAACCCCCTCCCATCCTCCCACTTTTTGGTTGTTTTATTTGTTTGCTTAACAAAAAATATTGCGTCCATTTAGTCAATTAAAAACAGTAAAATCAAATCGGTTTTATTTTACATAACAAAATCATTTTATTTTCATTGAATTTTGTTCGATTTCATTTAAAGCTAAAAGCATTTATAATAGATAGATTAAAAAAAAACAACAACAAACCATTCATCTTTATTAATAAAAATTAATTTTTTTGATTAATAAAAGCACCAGATAATATTTCGTCAATACTGTTAATACTAATAATACTACTTCAATATATTTTAAAGCCCATAAGCAGATTCTAACTCTACTAATATTTTTTTAGTTGTTTTAACTCTGTATAAAAATAATAATCTGACTTTTGTACATCCTATGAAAAAAAAGCTCTTATGAAGTTCGTTAAAGCTAAAACGAGGATAGAGGTGTTATATTGTTCTATGATCAGTACAACTTATTCTTTCAACTTTTATCTTGATTTTCTTGATGGGAGGCGTTAATTTTTATTTCAAGTAGCTTCCCAATTTTATTGGTTGGTTGGACCCTATCTAAAAAGTAGTTAGTAGTTCTCTTACTAGGCTTGGCACTTAAACTTTAATCCAAGACCATTTTTCAAAAATATAAGAATTCAGATGCAAATTTGTCACTGATATCTTAAAAAATAAAAAAAGAGATATTTGAAATTTTATTAAATAAATACACTTAATTTTTATCTTATTCTTTTTTTATTTTTGTGTTAGATATATGATTGAAATATTTATTAAAAAGTTTATATTGTATTGAGGTAATTTAAAACACAGGCTGTAAAAAAATAATATTTGTGATTCAATAACACTTTATTTATATTCTTGTTTTAATTAATGAATTATTTAATTTTTATATATATATATATATATCATATAATTTATCATACATTTAACTAAACAATATATATATATATTGATATTGTCAAGACAAATAAATAATAGGAGTATATTTTTTTAAGATTTCAAATCACATTTTTTTAATGATTAAAATTTTAAAAATAGAAGACCTTGACTCTATTCTTGTTTGAAAATAAAATGTAATATGTGTATAATAATAATAATTTAATAATATATCTTAGTTGATAATCTGGCCAGAAAAGAATAGGAAAATTCTTTTATAATGTAATAAATGTATAAAATATATAATAATGTTATAATGAATAAAAATTGAAAGTCAATGTTGGTTTGTTAGTTGGCATTAATGAACTTCAAGGTCATCAGCTGACAAACAAGAAAAATGGCAATGTTGTTCGTTAATTTGTTGCCTAGGTATAATTGCTAGAGTGTAGAAGTATAAAAACTCATCATTTATTTGAATTAATAATCTTAGTTTAAACCAAAATAAAACATTAGTCGATATTATTATAAAATTTATTATTTTCAAGTATATTTATACAATTATATTTAAATGGTATGAAAATATATAAACTGATTGGTCTCGGCGAAATTAAAAATAATTAATTAGTTTTTGATATTAGTTCATTAGTTATTTACATTAAACAATAAAAAACCAAATAATTATATATGTTTTAAAAAGGTTTTATTAAAATAATTATGATTATATATTTGATGATAAGAAGTAGTAGTCAAATCAGCAACTAAGTATAAATTTTTTTTTAAATAGTATAAGAGAACTCAAATAAATGAATATTTTTGTTATTATCGACAAAGAACCAACTTATATTTTATTTTTTTTTTTATATTTAATTTTAACTTTTGCAAGAAAACAAAATCTTAATATTCCGAAAACAGCTGTTACACTGAAATAAAAATAAGAATAGGGAAATAATAATAATAATATTTACAGTTACATGGAAAAATAAAAACATTTAAATTATTTTATAAAAATATAAAATAATGAAAATTTGAAAAGAGAAAAATAGACTAATTGAGATCTCTAAAATATTTTAGCATCAATTCTATTAAAATTCTATTAGAATATGCAACTTGATAAGTTTATCATTACAATTGAATTAGGAATATTTACTGAGAATAACTCATAAAAGATCAAAGGTTTTTATAGGATTTTATATATTGTCTAATGATTTTGACACATATATATAAATATAATATATTTAGTTATATGGATGTATAAAAATGAAATTATATATTATATGAAAAGTAGAATGGAATTATATTGAGAGTCAAGCGAGAAAGGAAGAGAAGGGGTAACTGTTTACGCCATATGGTTCAAAATTGGGTTCATTTCCCTTCTAAACATTCTTCTTTCGAGCAGTAAAAGAGAATTTCTTATTTTTCCCTTTTAAAAAAAATTATATTATAATCGATGATTCAATTCTATTTGAAATTAAAAACAAAAGCTAAGCTTTTAAGCATATGACTTAATTTTATAACAAAACAACTTATATATATAATAAATATATATAATTATTAATAATATATATATATCAGTGGCGCAACTAGGGGGGGGGGGGTAGGGTTTTAACCCCCCCCCCCCAGAAGAGAAAAAAAATTCAAATTGCTATATATTATGTACTATATTACAAATAGAAAGAATTTTATTTGAAAAAATAAATTCTTAAAGTTTAACTTAGTGTATAAAAATAAGTATAATTTATTTTAAAAAAAATTTAACAAAAATAAAAATAAATTTCTCCTAAAAACAAAAGACTTAATATAAGATTACTAGATGATTGTGAAATTTGACTATTATTCAGATTGAAATTAATGGTGATAAGAAAAAATATTTAGTAACAAAATCTATATACAAAATGTAGAATTTGAATATGTAGAAAAATTGAATGTAATCACGAAGGATAATAATATTTGAGAAGAATATATATATTTAAATCGAAGTTGTAATCGGGAAACGCCTGTTATCATGCAGTAAAGAGGCTTATCTCATCAAAATTATTATCAAAAGGAATCAAAATTAAAATATATAAACCAATTATTTTGCCTGTTGTATTATATGGGTGGGACGCAAGGTCTATGACCCTGGGAGATGAGAGTAGATTCAGAGTATTCTTTCCAGCATTTATTGGCCAAAGAAAGATGAGGTCACCGGGAAATGGCGGAGACTGCATATTGAGGAATTGCATGACCTCTATGCATTTTCAGAAATAGTTAGGGTTATAAAAGCGAAAAAGCTGCGATAGGCAGGGGACGCGGCTAGAATGGGAGAGGAAAAAGATTTTGGATTGGAAAACGTCCGCTTGGAAGACCAAGGACGTGTAGGAAGGGACGTAAGAGAGATGGGACAAGGGCTCAGGATAGGGACACTTGGAGAAATGTGGTTGCTGCGGCCAAGAACTTTCGAGTTCCTTAGAGTCACATAGATAGATAGATATAACATATACAATAATAATATATATAATTAATTTAGTGATTAAATTAAAATGTATTTTAAATAAGAATACAAAAAGAAATGAATGTTTTATGTAATATACTGATTGAAACAAAAAATGGATGAAAACCTTTTACTCGGGGGGTACAGGGGGCGGAGCCCCCGTCTAGGTGTGGAGAGCGCCGAAGGCGCTCGGAGCAGCTAGTATATATATATATATCTGTTTCTATGACAGCAAAAAAGTAAACAAATTACATACATACACTCTCCTTTATATTCCCTATATTTCTGGAAAATGGAACACCCGCAGCTCAGCTCAGGAGTTACCTAAGATTCTAATTTCTTTATTTTTCATCATTTGAGGTACCCTTCACCACAGAAAAATTTGGTTACCTTACTCCTTGTATTTTAGGTTCTAGAGTTTTTTGCGTACGGAGGGACACTGTCGTATTAAATATATAGATATAGATAACTCCTTTATAATTAAGTTTAGGTAAAAATGAATATAATGAAACTTTTAGTAAATTCGATTCCCTATAAATTTAATACGATAGTATAATTCTCATAAAAATCGGTATTTATTGAGAAAATCAATAAAATGTGATCTTGTCCAAAAACAATCCAATCCCGGCCATTCATTCCCAAAAAAAAACATCTAAATATCAAATTTCAAGACAATATCTCATTTTGTTTAGACGTAATCTCGGTAACGAACGGCCGACCGGTTCAAAAAAATTTTTTGCAGTTTTGGATTCAGAACCGTCTGAAAAGTGGAAATCTCGAAAAATCTCGGAGCTAAAATGATTTACTTATAGCTGGAAAAAAATATTTTCTTTCTAAAACTGTGAATACACGAGTAAATAAAATACAAAATAAAATTTTTTTGTCAGATTTTGTAAAATCAATGTTTCATTTACAAAACTTTTTTAAATATTTAATATAAAAAAAAATCTTAATGAAAATTTGTCTTTGGGAGAGCCCGGGGGGGGGGGGGGGGGCGCGCCACAGGAAGGTGGAGCGGCTAGTCAAAACCACCCCCCCCCAGGATCAAATCCTGGTTGCGCCACTGCCCCTCACATAGACAATTCGTCATTCAAAAATCGCAAGTCAAATAATTTAAAGCTTAAATGAGTCAAACATTGATTATAATTATTATTATAATTATTTATTAAATAATCAATATATATTTGTTTTTATGAATTATAATATCTATATATAATTGAAAGACAAATTAAATTTATATAATAATAATCGTATAAAGAATTTTATGATTAAAAATAACAATTATTCGTAAAAAAAACATAGATCAATTAGTAAATGAATTTAATTTAAATTTTGAATAATAATAATTATTGTAAAATTTAAAAATTAAAAATAAAAAACTTTCCAAGCACAACATGAAGATGACAGCACTGATCTTAATATTCTTTGCATTTTTTACAAAATTAAAAATAATATGTCATGGTTTGAAAAGAAATTAAAAATGCAAGTAATTAGGATTATAGAAGTGATAGTTAATTTTAATGTTCAAGTAATTTTAATGTTTTTGGTATATATTTCCAAACCCATACACCTCGCAGAATTTGATGAAACTTCGCCAGTAGATTCTTTGATTAATTCTAAGAAACTTTTTCCTTAGGCATTTCTTGGGAGAACTTCTAGTTTTCGAGATACAAGTGATTAAAGATTGGATATCAATCCATTGATATCCCATTTAGCTACCATGTCTTAGCAGTTTGACCAGCAGAGGGCGCGACTAATTTTCGGTTTTTTCAGTTCGGATTGTATATAGAAAAATTAAAAAATTAATTAATAAAATAATTTTCCTATATCCAAACCGAACAGAAAAAAACTAAAATTAGTGAATATGTGAATAATTAGTGAATTAGTCAATGGAAATTTCTTAATGGCTGCACATTTCGACATTCATAACCATCTAATTGATATCCAATCTTTAATCACTTGTATCTCGAAAACTAGAAGTTCTCCCAAGAAATGCCTAAGGAAAAAGTTTCTTAGAATTAATCAAAGAATCTACTGGCGAAGTTTCATCAAATTCTGCGAGGTGTATGGGTTTGGAAATATATACCAATTTTCTTTTTTAAATTTTATCATTTTAATGAAATATTAGTTATTTTCAAAATTACTTTTAAGCAATTTAATTTTCATTTCATTCGGTGTTATGACAAATTATTATTCTTTTTCTATCATTCATAAAATAAAAAAAGACATAAAACCATTATAATTAATTTTTAGGAACATATAAATACATAAATACATTTAAAATAATCTCATCAACATTTTATTTACATACCTTAAATATATTTCTTCTTACTTAATATTATTTTTATCTCTTCATTGAGTTTTCTTTAATATGAGATGATTATTATTTTTTAAATTGATCAGAAAAAATATTTATTATTATTTTTATTATAAATAACTAATATTAAATAATTAATTGAATTAAATCATTTGTTAACACCTAATATTTTGCAAATAAACCTTAAAATTAATTCTCTTCTATCTTTTCATTATTGATTTTAAAATTTATAAGTTTCTTTGTTATTGTTTTTATGCACTTCAAATAAAATATTCTTTAAATGATGCGTTGTGCTGAATTTTCAATATTAGCTAATATTTTTTTTTAATAAATTCTTTTTTATAGTCCATAGTTATTTTTGTTAAAATTTCCAATAATTCTTTTGCATTAATAAAACAAAGGGCTTGTTGAGAAAATAATGTTAAAATAAGATAAAAATTAATATCAGATACCACGATTTACCACCATTTATTCGATTTTTTCATTTCCTTATCATTCTCATCATTAATAGATTCAACTTCCGTGATAATATCATATAAATGTATACTTTAAATGCATGCTATCATTTGTTAGAAAAATTGACATGATTCTTATATTAATATTAATTTTATTAAAAAAAATGCTCTTTATAAAACATTAACATCTAAAAAGTAAAATAACTAATTAAAAACATAAAAAGTAATTAAACAATAAAATTAACTATCATTTCTTCATACTAATTAGTTGCATTTTTAATTTCTTTTCAATCCATGACATATTATTTTTAATTTTGTAAAAAATTTCAAAGAATATTAAGATAAGTGCTGTCATCTTCATGTTGAGCTTGGAAATTCCCTTTGTTTTTCTATTTAAATTTTAAAATAATTATTATTTAAAATTTAAATTTCAGTCATTTACTATTTGATCTATGTTTTTTTAAGAATAATTTTAACTTTTAATCATATAATTATTTATACGATTATTATTATATAAATTTCATTTGCCTTTCAATTCTATATAACTTTTATAATTAATTCATAAAATCAAATATTTTTCAATTATTTATCAAATAATTATAATAATTTAAAAATGTTTTTATTTAATTTAAGCTTCAAATTATTTTACTCGCTATTTTTGAAGTGTTTATATATATATATATATATATATATATGTAAGTTGATTTTAACTCTGCTGGCTGCTAATCGGATTTTGTAATTTTATCTGTAGCGTTAGCGTAGAAAGATCTTTTTACGTTGATAATGATAATGATTTGTGCTTGGGCGCCCGGTGTTTCCCAACCATATCTATAAAGACTTAAGAGGACTTTACGTGTTGCAGCAAATTTGACACTTGATGGCACGTGCCCTAGGATGGTTAAACTTGTTCGAGAAAAGGGATGGTAAATCCTGTGGCTTAAAAGGAAACATGTCTTTTGGTTAGCTGCTGACAAAGACCCAGGAATGCTCTTTTCGACCGAGAACAAACAGAACACGGCTGCCGCCAGAGGCACTTACGGCCGGGAACTCCCAGGGAATCGGGGACACGGATTCCGGGATTTCCTTCAAGGATCATTGCCTAGTTACTCCCTGGAATGTGCATATCTTAACTAACAAACAATGAGAACGATTCACTTCCTCTTTGTTCTAACAACATAGGCTTATTTAAGAAAATTGAATTTTTTTAAATCTCAAGTTTCCCAAATCTTAAATATTTAAACAACTAATTAACAAATTATTTAAACTTATTGTATAGAATTATTTATTTAATTCAATTAATATATTAAAATTTTTGTATTTACCAATTCCATAGAAATATATATTTCTTTATTTGAAAGAATCATAATATCATATATATTTTCTTTTTATTTTGATAACTTCATGTACAATTTAATTTTAACTTCATAGATATATTATTTTAAACATTTTTAATAAAATATGACGATTTTTTATTTTAACACGTTGAAGACCGCATGCCCACCGGTGGGCACGCCGCACAACCCGTGGGCACTTTTATTTAAATAAATCTAGGGGTTCAATAATGTCTACTTCAAATTATTATACACGGAAAAATATATTTAATATATGTAAATAATGCTAAAAAAAATGCCGGTCCATACATATGAAATACGATTTTGCAGTGCGGTCTTCAACGTATCAATAAGCTTATGGTGAATATGTTCCACTGAAAAGATTAATAACATCCATTCAAAATTGAAGACTATGTTTTCGAATCAAATATGAACAAACTTGTTTATTCAATATTGTTCTGACAGTTATTGGGAAATGTTTAATCTTCGAACAAACTTCGTTTTCACCATACACATCAAATCTTTGAGGTCATATTGATCCCACAAGCTCATTTCTCTTATTAAATCATTAAATTATTTTAATATTTTAATTTTTACATTAAAATAAACCATCAACTAATATAAATTCAGGGCCGTCTTAAGGAATTCGGCGCCCATGGGCTATTAAAAATAATGCGCCCTTCTTCCTAAGAAAATACACAGAATGACAAATCGGAGTCGGAAAAGTTATACAAAACAAAAGTGTCAGTACTAGAAAAAAACTATTTATTACTTTTATAATAAACTGTTATCTTTATTGTAACTTTTCTTTAAAGTCACTTATTTAAAAGATGGGTATAAATGTTTACCCAGATTTGAGGGGATTATCTCAATAATGACAGTTCCGATCAGTTTTTAGTCTAATCCTTAGAACTTGATCGGAACTATTATATGATTGGTGGTCTTATATTAACTCCAGTGCGACTGAAACAAAAGTACGAACGGTAGGGTGTTATTCCTATTTCGCGTTGCCCTTCTCTATCTATCGTTGTTCAGCACATTTGAAAGAAATAAAAATCAGTTTAATATTTTAAGAAGTGTTTTAATTTAAAAATAAGTAAAAACTAATAAAATGAAAAATAAATTTTTACTATATCGCAAATAAAAATTGCCGCCTAAAATGCTTGCGCCCTGGGGCTATAGCCCATTTAGCCCTGTAGTTAGGGCGGCACTGTATAAATTGATATATTATAATAAAAATAACATATATTATCATATATTATAAAATTTTGGAATAAATTTATATGAAGAAATAAAAATTTTTTATCACACTTTTTTCTTTTTTTGTCACAATCAATACAATGTATTTAGGATGGTACTTACCTATAGAATTCGAACATTTAAAGCATTTTGTTGAAAATCTATTATCTTTTGAGTGATTACATAAACCACAACGAGCCCTTTTTAGAAGAAATTGAAAATATTGTTGACTGTTTTAATCTTGAGATTCTTATATTATTTTTCTTTTTTTTAATTCCAACCTCATTATTCAGAATATACTTACATTTTCCAATAATTACATGATTCACTATTACAAAGAGTCTAAATTTGTATGTAATATTTAGCAGGTTTACTAGAAATTTCCATTTAGAATAATTGTCACATTCATACCTGAGTTGAATATTTTAAGCAAATTTTCATTCTATCTAACTCAAAGAACAGCAAGCTCGGTCAATAAGAAAAATGATTCCTTATTATCTGGTTTGGCTGGTAATATTAATTCCTGATTCACCGAATCGCCATTCAAATAATTTAAAAGAACATAAAGAAAAAATAAGTTGACCTGTGGCCAGGTCCGAACCGACCGAAGGTTTGAAGTAAATTAATTAGCAGCTACAGAAACAATTTCAAATAATTTTAATATATCTATTAATGTAATAAAAAACAGATATGGATACATAAATAATAAATATAAACATTTTTAATTTTATTTTATTTATGATATATATGCAAGACCAGGCTGTGACGTCATGAATGGCTGAATGAGGTCATATAATTTTAAATAAAAAAAAAAAAAATAAATATGATTTTCCCGAGGATAAAACCAATACAAAGTGCATGATTCGTGATGATATATAAAAAAAATCTCCTCATGTGAAATTTGGTGTGAAAATAACCCTTCCCTTCCTATCGTCGATCGCTAATACTACCACTTCCGGTTTCCGGATTTGCACGAAAAGTTGATCAATTCATCCCACTGATGCATTAAGTAAATATACCAAATTTCATCAAAATCGGTTGAGCCATTCAGGCTGTACACATCTATACGGACGGACGGACGGACATACATCATAATAAAAATACTTTTTTCTGTTAAGAAAATGCATGATTCGTGGAAATATGTAAAAATCTCCACATGTGAAATTTGGTGTGAAAACAATACCTTCCCTTCCTATCGTCGGTCGGCAAAATGTAATTTATCGACAGTAGCGGCATCTAACAATTATAAGAGTAAAAACACATAAGGTTTCCGGAAGTCAAATTTGCATGTCACTCTCCTGTTTGCTTTCTTAAAGAGAAATATTTAGTTGTTATTTTAATTGTAAATAAAATTCCAAATTTAAAACGTTTATATCACAGACCATCTGGTTTATATTACTTATTACATAATATATATTTTATAATTGATAATACATTAATCAATTAAAATGGATCTTGATTCACAAGACACGAAATATCCAATATATATAGGTTATTTTTTATTTCTATGTTTTTTTCACCTAAAGTAATGTTAATTGTCACTATTTTTTTTTAATATTATTTGTAATGATATTATTCCTAAAATTGAATTTTAAAATACTTAGATATATAAATATATAATGAATTAAAATAACGAAATCAATTCTTTTTTTAGGTCCTCTATATCCTTGTGTATATTGTCATATGAATTTTATAAGTGAGGAATTTTTATGTAAACATCTAAAAAAATGTTTTCATCAAAAAATATTTTCAATTTTCAAAAATGAGTTAAAACTCAAAAAGGATACAGAGAAATATTTAGACGAAAAATTTAAAGAAGAAACTGTTTCAAACCATACTGAAGACAGGCGTTTTCAATGTAATTATTGTAAAAAGAAATTTAATCAGAAATCAACTTTAAATAAACATTTATTAATTCATACAGAAGAAAAACCTTTTGAATGCAATTATTGTGAAAAGAAATTTAATCAGAAATCAAATTTAGATAAACATTTATTAATTCATACAGAAGAAAAACATTTTGAATGTAATTATTGTAAAAAGAAATTTAATGATAAATCAAATTTAAAAACACATTTATTCATTCATACAGAAGAAAAACCTTTTGAATGTAATTATTGTAAAAAGAAATTTAATGAAAAATCAAATTTAAAAACACATTTATTAATTCATACAGAAGAAAAACCTTTTGAATGCAATTATTGTGAAAATAAATTTAATCAGAAATCAACTTTAAATAAACATTTATTAATTCATTCAGGAGAAAAACCTTTTGAATGCAATTATTGTGAAAAGAAATTTAATCAGAAATCAAATTTAAAAACACATTTATTAATTCATACAGAAGAAAAACCTTTTGAATGCAATTATTGTGAAAAGAAATTTAATCAGAAATCAAGTTTAGATAAACATTTATTAATTCATTCAGGAGAAAAACCTTTTGAATGCAATTATTGTGAAAAGAAATTTAATGTGAAATCAAATTTAGATAAACACTTATTAATTCATTCAGGAGAAAAACGTTTTGAATGTAATGATTGTGAAAAGAAATTTAATCAAAAATCTGATTTAGCTAGACATTTATTAATTCATTCAGGAGAAAAACCTTTTGAATGCAATTATTGTGAAAAGAAATTTAATCAGAAATCAACTTTAAATAAACATTTATTAATTCATTCAGGAGAAAAACCTTTTGAATGTAATTATTGTGAAAAGAAATTTAATCAGAAATCAAATTTAGATAAACATTTATTAATTCATACAGAAGAAAAACCTTTTGAATGTAATTATTGTAAAAAGAAATTTAATCAGAAATCAACTTTAAATAAACATTTATTAATTCATTCAGGAGAAAAACCTTTTGAATGTAATTATTGTAAAAAGAAATTTAATGATAAATCAAGTTTAGATAAACATTTATTAATTCATTCAGGAGAAAAACCTTTTGAATTCAATTATTGTGAAAAGAAATTTAATCAGAAATCAAGTTTAGATAAACATTTATTAATTCATTCAGGAGAAAAACCTTTTGAATGCAATTATTGTGAAAAGAAATTTAATCAGAAATCAAGTTTAGATAAACATTTATTAATTCATTCAGGAGAAAAACCTTTTGAATGCAATTATTGTGAAAAGAAATTTAATCAGAAATCAACTTTAAATAAACATTTATTAATTCATTCAGGAGAAAAACCTTTTGAATGTAATTATTGTGAAAAGAAATTTAATCAGAAATCAAATTTAAAAACACATTTATTAATTCATACAGAAGAAAAACCTTTTGAATGCAATTATTGTGAAAAGAAATTTAATCAGAAATCAAGTTTAGATAAACATTTATTAATTCATTCAGGAGAAAAACCTTTTGAATGCAATTATTGTGAAAAGAAATTTAATCAGAAATCAAGTTTAGATAAACATTTATTAATTCATTCAGGAGAAAAACCTTTTGAATGTAATTATTGTGAAAAGAAATTTAATCAGAAATCAAATTTAGATAAACATTTATTAATTCATACAGAAGAAAAACCTTTTGAATGTAATTATTGTAAAAAGAAATTTAATGATAAATCAAATTTAAAAACACATTTATTAATTCATACAGAAGAAAAACCTTTTGAATGCAATTATTGTGAAAAGAAATTTAATCAGAAATCAACTTTAAATAAACATTTATTAATTCATTCAGGAGAAAAACCTTTTGAATGTAATTATTGTAAAAAGAAATTTAATGATAAATCAAATTTAAAAACACATTTATTAATTCATACAGAAGAAAAACCTTTTGAATGCAATTATTGTGAAAAGAAATTTAATCAGAAATCAAGTTTAGATAAACATTTATTAATTCATTCAGGAGAAAAACCTTTTGAATGCAATTATTGTGAAAAGAAATTTAATCAGAAATCAACTTTAAATAAACATTTATTAATTCATTCAGGAGAAAAACCTTTTGAATGTAATTATTGTGAAAAGAAATTTAATCAGAAATCAAATTTAAAAACACATTTATTAATTCATACAGAAGAAAAACCTTTTGAATGTAATTATTGTAAAAAGAAATTTAATGATAAATCAAATTTAAAAACACATTTATTAATTCATACAGAAGAAAAACCTTTTGAATGCAATTATTGTGAAAAGAAATTTAATCAGAAATCAACTTTAAATAAACATTTATTAATTCATTCAGGAGAAAAACCTTTTGAATGTAATTATTGTGAAAAGAAATTTAATCAGAAATCAAATTTAGATAAACATTTATTAATTCATACAGAAGAAAAACCTTTTGAATGTAATTATTGTAAAAAGAAATTTAATCAGAAATCAACTTTAAATAAACATTTATTAATTCATTCAGGAGAAAAACCTTTTGAATGTAATTATTGTAAAAAGAAATTTAATGATAAATCAAGTTTAGATAAACATTTATTAATTCATTCAGGAGAAAAACCTTTTGAATGTAGTTATTGTAATAAGAAATTTAATGATAAATCAAATTTAAAAACACATTTATTAATTCATAATGTTTGAAAAATAGGCTTAAAAATTAAAATGACATTTTCTTTAAATATAGCTTATATACTTTATAGAACAAATTATAGTTTAAATCAATAAAAATCTGATTTATTTAACTCAGTATTTATATTTATTTGCTCTATTACTAAATACATTATTACTAATTATCTATTACATTAAGAATCCTATCATATTATTATCCATATGTTAATTTATTTATTATTTATTTATACAAATCTAAAATATGTCTTTTATTCTTTCAATTTACTAATCTATAATTTTAAATAGAAAAAGAAATTTTATAAAAATCCTTATTTTAATTCTTACACGAAGAGAGCATTTTGAATTTAATTTAATCACATTTAAATTGTCATTTACTAATTCAAAGTTTTTTGAAATGAAATTATTGTAAAAAGAAAATTAATAATATTTACCATTCATTAATACATACCTGGGTCTCCGAGCCACCGCTCGGCCAATAAAAAAAAGGATTCCTTATTATCGGGTTTGGCTGATAATATTAATACCTGATTCACCGATCGCCATTCAAATAATTTAAAAGAACATAAATAAAAAAAAATAGTCATAAAACCCCTTAAACATACGTATTAATACACTGGAAGACAGAAAAGAATGGCCTTAAAAAATTATTTATTTATAGAGATAAAACTAACATTTAAGCATGCTGCTATTATGCTTTTCTTAGATCATACCCGGTACATTATATCATACCTGGTTCACCCAGCCACAGCTCGATCATTAAAAAAAATGATTCCTAATTATTGGGTTTGACTGGTAATACTAATAACTGGTTTACCGAATCACCGTTCAAGTAATTTAAAAGAACATAAATGACTAATAAAACATATATTCCTTCAATGTATGTATTAATGCACTGAAAGACATGATATAAAATATATATATTTTCGTAAATTTAATTTATTTATATGTATATTGTAATATATAAGTATAAAAATGCCTTTTTTTTATGCTTATATATTGGATATATTGAGATACAGAATTTTAGAGAGTTATTTGTGTGAACACATGCCAAAGTGTATAAAGGATAGCTTTCTAAGATTTATTGTTTTAAAAAAACACCCAAGGAAAAAACCCAGAGATCCTTTTCGTTCCCCAGAGGGAGTAAAGGGTGGACAATTTTGCCAAGTGGCATAGGAGGGGAGAATGACCATTTTTACATGTAGAGACATTTTTTGGTCATTCTTGGATGGAGAGCCAGGGAAGCGACTTCATCGGAATAAGTGAGAACAAAATACAAGGATCATCGAGGGGAGCTGCCTGCCCTGATAAGACGACATGATACCTTGAGGAAAATATCAAGAATCATCTTACTTGAAGTCCCAGTGTTCCCCGAACTCACTATTATTTTGAATACCAGCTAAGTAGTCGACTATTATCTATAAATAATTGCAATTATTTTATAAACTCAATTCCATTCAGTTTATACTCCTATTAATATTTACGGTACCATCAAATTTATTCAATGTCTTATTAATTTCATTATTATCAATTGTATCAAATAAATTCTTCTATTCTTAGTTAATAAATAATTTTAGTTGTAATTTTATATAAGCATTTTGCATATTGAACCTATTCAATTTTATCATTTCCCATATCAACCTACGCGGATTCAATAACCCCTTGTTTGATTCATAATTCAATCCAGAGTGCTACCTATTAATTAAACTAATTTTATAACACATTTTTCTCATAATTACCTTACCCAATTTTCCTCTTGTACACGACATGGAGGTCTTCCACCTCGAAATGAATTAAAACTGGAAATGGTTGATTTGGCAAAATAAAGTTGGATACGTTCAGTTTATATATTAATGTTAATAGTTTGAAATATTTTTTTTCTTTTTGTGAAAAATTCAATTTGAATTTTTTTTTTATTTTGAAAAAGTTTTTTGTATCTGTTTTGTTGAATTTTTGTCGGATTTATTTGATTTTGACTTCTTATATTAATTGATTTTACGGGATTCTATTTCTAAAAAAATTAAAAGCAAATTGCCTATTGTTTATAATATTCAATTTTTGTCGCAGTAAAAAATTGATATAATTTTCATGCCTTTCTGATTATTAATTAATAAAAGTAATAATAATAATAATAAAATGCAAACGGCTAAGGATCTTAGTGCAAAGGAAATGCTCCAACAAATTCTGGACCTAATGTATCCAAACCTAGAAGCGGGTAGACAGTCAGATTTTAATAGGCAAAATTTAAAAGAAAATGATCGGCAAGTCGAAAAAATACAGGGTCAAAATGTAAATTTATTGTTGTTAGACAATTTAACTAAGTCAGACAAAATGGAAAAAATAAATAAAGGATTGGGAAATAGCGAAATTGAAATAATAAAACAGGTACCAGAAGTAGAGAATTTAAAAAGGAACAATATACCGACAGATGAAATTAAAGAAATAAATAATGGATTGGAAAATAGAGGAAGTGAAATAATAGAGCAGGTAACAGAAATAGTAAATTTAAAAGAAAGCATTGACCAGGCCCCGGAGGCAATGTCTATTAGCAAGATTCAAATTTCAAAAAGTTCAAATAGGGATAACAAAGAAAATATAGAAACAATAGGGGAGGGACCAGAGTTGAGAAAATTGAAAGAAAAAATTGACACATGCATGAAAATAATTCCCAGTGTCGCGATAAAAGAATTTACAAAGAAAAAGATGCCAGATGACCCATTAAAGATAATTTCCATTGAGCCAGCACAGGTAAGCCATTGGAAAGATATGCCTATTGTTATTGTAGGAGTAGTGTCCAGCAAAGAAATACAAAAGAAACTAAAAATAAAAAGTGCAAATAAGGCAATTGATAAAGTGAAAACCCACACCCCCCTTAGGCCCATTCTTATAAGGGTAAATAATAACTATAATTCCATAGTAATAAAAATAAATAATAAAAACAAGACTTCGCACAGTTCGAGACGTTCGAAGCAATGCACACCTCCCAAATTTTTTTATATAAATAAATTAGAATACAAATACAAAATTAAATATGATATTCTATTAGATTATATTAGATTATGGCAAATAGCACCGTCACTTTCTCCACACATTAATAAAATAAGGAGAAAGACATCAAAGAAATTGAAATTTCACTTAACACGTGTGTGGACAAAATTTAAATTTGAATTGTATAAATTTTTTTATTTCGGCATATTATATAATATAAGTTTATTTTTTTTTTCTCTATTAGTTTTAGGAGGTACCTTAATAATTGGAAAGAGTGCAAAATTGTATTAATTGTTAAAAATTCCTTTTCGATATCCACCAACCACAAAGCTAATCCAAATAAATTCGAGTTGTAATATTAATAAAAAAAAAAAATAAAAAATAAAATAAAAACAATTTGCTTGAATTTATAGGAAGTAGAATTTCGAAAAATTAAATAAGAAAAATTAAACCATTGGATGTAATATAAAAAAAAAATAAAATAAAATAAAATAAATTAATGTTTTTGTTATAAGAAAAAAAATATAAATAAATAAATATGTGTTTGTGCAGTGCAGTGTCAGTGCAGTGATAATTAATTATTTTGGTGCAAGATACTCAAGTAAAAAAAAAAAAAAAAAAAAACATTGTGTCATATTATTAAAAAAAAAAATTATGCATTTCATTTAAATTTTTTTTTTTTCCATAAACTAAAGGATGTAATATATAAGTATAAAAATGCCTTTTTTTATGCTTACATATTGGATATATTGAGATACAGAATTTTAGAGAGTTATTTGTGTGAACACATGGCAAAGTGTATAAAGGATAGCTTTCTAAGATTTATTGTTTTAAAAAAACACCCAAGGAAAAAACCCAGAGATCCTTTTCGTTCCCCAGAGGGAGTAAAGGGTGGACAATTTTGCCAAGTGGCATAGGAGGGGAGAATGACCATTTTTACATGTAGAGACATTTTTTGGTCATTCTTGGACGGAGAGCCAGGGAAGCGACTTCATCGGAATAAGTGAGAACAAAATACAAGGATCATCGAGGGGAGCTGCCTGCCCTGATAAGACGACATGATACCTTGAGGAAAATATCAAGAATCATCTTACTTGAAGTCCCAGTGTTCCCCGAACTCACTATTATTTTGAATACCAGCTAAGTAGTCGACTATTATCTATAAATAATTGCAATTATTCTATGAACTCGATTCCATTCAATTTATACTCCTATTAATTTGTACGGTACCATTAAAATTATTTAATTTCTAATTAATTTCTTATTATCAATTGTATCAAATAATTTCTTCTATTCTTATTAAATAAATAATTTTTAGTTGTAATTTTATATAAGCATTTTTTATATTGAACCTATTCAATTTTATAATTTCCCTAATCAACCTACGCGGATTCAATAACCCTTTGTTTTATTCTAATTCAATCCAGAGTGCTACCAATTAAATTAAACTAATTTTATAACACATTTTTCTCATAATTACCTTACCCAATTTTCCTCTTGTACACGACAATATATATAAAAAAAGGTTTTTGTCTGCACATTGCTGTGAATTTAAAATTTTTTGCATATCTTCGCGTTTCATGACCTCTAGAAACCAAGAGTGACTTTAGAATATTTCATGTCTGTCTGTCTGAAATCTCGATCATAATGGGAATTCCAAAAAAACTAGTACGTATGATTCAAATTTGTCTTGTAAGAGTAAAATGCGGGAATCAACTATCAGAAAAGGAGTGTCTTCTTATACCAATCACTAATTTCTAATTAAAGAAATGAAGAATTTTATTAATTAAAGATTTTAATATTTTTAAATTTTTAGAAGTTAGATTGTAATTTTGATGAGAATAACATAATGAACAGTCAATTAATAAATTTATCTCATTTAAAAATTGATTAAGATAGTTATAAAAAATTAATGGTAATTCCAAAAAAACTAGTACGTATGATTCAAATTTGTCTTGTAGGTAGTAAAGGAAGAGTTAGATGCGGGAATCAACTATCAGAAACTTTCGAAATTCGGAATGGGTTAAAACAAGGGGACGCACTATCACCAATTTTATTTAATTTAGTTCTGGAATATGTAATTAGACAAAATGGGGAGAGGTCGAACGGAATCGAATTAAACAAAAAAATTCAAGTATTAGGTTACGCAGACGACTTAAATATAATAGGAGATTCGGCAATTGCAATTATAGATAGCGTAGAAAAATTAATTGAAGCAGGAAAAGAGGTGGAACTGGAAATTAATATTGGTAAGACAAAATATTTAGTCACAGAGAGGAATAGTATTAACACACAAAATCTTAAATAGGACTTTTTTTTTGCTCCCACTATGCGTTCCCTTACTTCTAATTTTACCAATACATCACTGCTTAGGTTCTGTGATAATGAAAGATAATAATATTCGAGATGTGTTTAAAGCGAGGTTGCAATCGGGAAACACCTGTTATCATGCAATAAAGGTGCTTATCGCGTCAAAATTATTATCAAAGGGGATAAAAGTTAAAATATATAAAACAATTATTTTACCGGTTGTATTATATGGGTGAGAGGCATGGTCTTAGGTGACTAGAGTAGATTTAGAGTATTTGAGAATAGGATTCTGCGAAGCATTTATGGGCCAAAGAAAGATGAGGTCAGCGGGGAATGGCGAAGATTGTATAACGAGGAATGGCATGACCTCTATGCATCTCCTGATATAGTTAGAATTATAAAATCGAGAAGGCTACGGTGGGCAGGACACGTGGCTAGAATGCAAGAAGATAAAATGGCGAAAAATATTTTGGTAGGGAGACCGAGTGGGAAACGTCCACTTGGAAGACCAAGGACACGGTGGGTGGATAATGTGGGTAAGGACGTGAGAGAGATGGAAGAGGATAGGGACTAGAAGGTTATGGCTCAAAATAGGAATACTTGGAGGGGTGTGGTTGCTGCTGACAAGAACTTTCGAGTTCCGTAGAGCCACAGAGATAGAGAGATATAGATAGACTGTCTGTCTGGAAATTTTGACTTATAGACTCAAAAGCTAGTATATAATATTTTGTATTTACGGAGGTTCTGTATAACGAAATTGATGACGTCATTTAATTTCCCTGTATTTTATAAAGATAAACCTTCTAAACGTTTTGTAACAATTTCAAATAATTTAAATATATTAATGCAGTAAAAATAAATATGGATATAACATAAATATTTTTAATTTTATTGTATTTATAATATAAGATAAGATATAAGGAGGGGCTGGCAGTGACGTCATGAATGGCTGGGCGACGTGTTTATGACGACATATAGATTTAAATTAAGAAAAAACTAATGAAGATGATTTTTCCCAAGGATGAAACCAAGACAAATTGATTTTTCTTTATAACTACTATCTATGGTGTGAATTTCAAAAAAATCGTCAGAGAACCCCTTTATATAGATAGATAGAAATATACAATTTTACCTAGTATAATAAGATTAGAAAGAATTGAGCAGGATTTTTATGAAATTCACGAATTAAGGAATTTTTGTGACGAAGAATCGATCTGTGTAGGTCTCATTGAAAAGAAAAATCAATTTAATTGTTGTATAAAAGAGCGCCAAAATTTGCTTTGTCCGCGGGGCTCAAAACATTACAACCGGCCAATGTGTTTGAACATAGGTCATCTTAACGTAGTGAAGCACAAACAGAACAGAACCACCGGCAATTAAGAAGGATAATAGGAACTGCTTATTTTCTGTTTCGCGCTTGTTATATTCGAAATTCACAAGTTTTCATTTTTGCGCAGCAGTAATCAAATACAATGACTATAGTTTTTAGTTTTTGACAAATTTATATATAATACGAGGACAGGTCAATAAGTCTGTGGCTTTTTGAATAAAACTCAGGTTTTTTGATAAAAAATTATTTTATTTTTCTACGTAGTCTCCTTTGAGTTCTATACACTTCGTCCAACGTTGCTCCAATTTTTTTACCCCTTCCAAAAATTAAGATTTGTCGTAGCCTTTTTTGGTGTCGATTCACCCTCCGAAAAACCCACTATTTTGACTCTGGTGTGTTGTGGTGGATCCGCGTTTCATGCATGGTTACGAAACGGAGCAAAAACTCGGTTTTAGTGAGGTTTTTTTTAATAATGCTAAATAATGAGCACACAAAATTCACTTTTTTCTATTTTCTTCTCAAATCACGAGATAGTCTGCTATTAATGAATGTCAAACACAAATTAAAAGACCCGACTGGTTCAAATTTCGACAAGAGTAAGATTTGTCGAGGACATCAAAATAGGTATTTGTTTGTGAGATGATTTCATCGTTGGAGTTAAATCTCCAAGAAATAGTCACTCGGGACTAAATCCGGGGTATAGGTCGGATGAGGGAGCAATTCGTATCCTAATTCATGGATTTTTATGAAATTTTCCATTTTCTTCTCCAATCACGAGGTAGTCTGCTATTAATGGATGTCAAACACAAACTAAAAGACCAGACTGGTTCAAATTTCGACAAGAGTTAGCTGATAGTTGCCATTTCATTTATGAGACAGGAAATTCAAAAAGTCTCAGACTTATTGTGTGATCTGTCCTTATAAAAACTTTCTAAATTAATCTATATTTGTTTATATAATTTGGTTAAGATTTTACAAGTGATTGCTTTTAGTAGAATTGTTTCTTTTCTAATCTCTGGTATATTATATATATACAGATAATGTAATTCTTTTTTTAGATAATTGTCTAGGAAAGTCTTTAGTAATAAATCATCGAAATTTATGAATAAAATGAATATGTTATCTCGAACTCTTTAGAAAAACTCCATAAATCTTATAAGGAGAAATAAACCAACAATATAAATTTTCATTCCAACAAGCAAAAAAGAGATAACTAACTATATATTATTATTTTAGTGGAAATCTATCGACTTTTTGCCGCATCCGGCGACCATAAAACATAATAGATTACAAAAACGACTCGGTCATCATGATTTTTTTCTTTCCTTCTCTCTCTTTCTATTTAAAATATAGATCTGTAAATGGATTGTTTCTAATTGGACTCTTTCAAAAGATTTTTGTTAATTAATTATGTACTTGATAATAGGGCGTGAGTTGTTCAATAGATTTATATATATATATATATATATATATTAAAAAAATGAACCAATAAAATTATTAAATAAATCATGAGATTCTAATTTTGTTTGGTTTAAATCAAGTAATCAAGTATGTATATACAAACAAGTGGGCGACACTATAAATTTAAAAACAACATGGCTGCATTTTGGAGTGTCGTTTGAGAGTGATTTGAACGTGCAATTAATGGTCATTGATTTCCGAAAGTGAGATTTGTTTGTTTGTATGTAACTGGTTGGGAATTTATCAAATGCCATGGTTGGATAGGCGGCTACCATCTACCCCCCCCCCCCGGATGATGAGCAGGCCAACTTTGGACATTGCTACTTGTTTTTTTTTTTTTGTTTTTTTTTTTATTTTGTTAAGATTTATCCTTAATTTGTTTCATGAACTTTAGTTGACATGTTGAGTAGAGCGGGATCATGTCATTCAATTCATCAAATTAAATTATATACCGATTTTGGTCAATACAGGCAAATAAATACACTCATATTTACTTGGTTGTATTTATGGAAGGAAATTTTACTTACTTAATAAAGAAAAGAATAACATTCATATCCAAATAAGTATATAATTATAATTTTAGAATAATATATTGAATTTTAAATTAATATAATGATAAAAATAAAAAAATAAGATATTTTTGAATTTAAATATTTCAATATTGCTATCTTCAGACTGATTACATCCAGTGGTGGATTGGGAGGGGAACGTAGTTGAACGACGTTCCCTTACCTTTAACAGGAACGCATTCCAGTACTTTTTCATGTTCCGACAACTCCCACTTAAATCTACTGTTAGAATTTCTTTTTTTGTGTTCGTTAATATTTTGCATAGTAAGAATAAGAACAAATAAAAACTTATATGGAAAAACATAGTTTACTGAAAATTTGACTTTTTTTTGCTCCAACTATGAGTTCCCTTACTTCTTATCTTACCAATACATCACTGATTACATCACACAGACACCGACGCCGATTAGTATACAATTGGTTTGAAAAATTAACTATAATAGAAGTAAATAGAAATAATATACGAGGGCAGGTCAATAAGTCCGTGACTTTTTGAATTTCCCGTCTATTAATGGAATGGTAAATGACTGTCAGTAGGCAACTATCAGCTGACCCCTGTCGAAATTTGTACCAGCTGAGTCTTTTAGTTTTTGTTTGACATCCATTAATAGCAGACTACTTCGTGAATTGAGAAGAAATGAGAAAAAAGTGAATTTCGTGTGCTCATTAAGCATTATTAAAAAAAAATTGTGTCACTGAAATCGAGTTTTTGCGCAGTTTCGTAACCATGCATGAAACATGGATTCACCACAACACACAAGAGATCAAAAAAGTTGGTTTCTTGGGGTGAATCAGCACCAAAGATGTCCTCAATAAATCTTATTTTTTGGAAGGGATAAAAAAATTGGAGAATCATTGGATGAATTGTATAGAATTCAAAGGAGAATACGTGGAAAAATAAAATAATTTTTTATCCACAAAAAAAAAAAAAAAAAAAAAAAAAATCGATGTTACATTAAAAAATTCACAAACTTAATGAACTGCCTTCGTACATCCTACTTCCTCCTCTAAAGTTACATTTTTTCGGATCAAAAAGATAATCATATAATATATACTTATATTTGAATCTAATTATTTGTCAATTTCCACAATTAATTTATGTAGTAAAATGAAAATATTCTGGCAAACTAAGAAGCGAAAATGAAATCCTCAAGAGGCTATTCGCATAATAATAATAAAAATAATATACTTAAAGAGAATAGTTATCCAAAATTTATAAAATATAAGAACTTTTTGTAATATTTTCAAATTTTATCAAAATAATCAATTCATTTCTTAAATTATTACAATCTCATTTAACTTTTAAATTTATAAATTTACAATGACTAAAAATTTTAATATTATACCTAAATATAATATTCACTTTTCTCTCTGTCTGTAATGTTCAAAATTTGTAATTTGATTTTTGCCCACTTCTAGTTGATCAATTTCGCTCAAATTTGAAACGTATATTGAAAGTCGATGACACTGAAATAATAAAAAAGAAATATTTTCAATTTTTCAAAAATACAGATTTTTAAAATTTGTGAATTTAATTATATTTACTTAAAGATAACACATTACTAGAGTTCAACCACAATAACTTTAGGCACAAAAATCATCAGTAGTTAATAATTTTGTAAATTACTTGTTTGTTATTATAGGTATACTTTACATGTATTATTCAAATTTAAATGTACAAAGAAATAACAATAAAAAAATTGGAGTATAATTTATAAAAGTTATCCATTAAATTTACGAAAAAAATAAATATGAAAAAAACTAATATTTCGAAAAAATAAATAAAAAAAAAATATTAATTAATATACACTCTTTTTAATCAAAAATGCCCAAAAAAATAGCAAATAAAATATTAATTAAACCTTGAATATTATCCTTTACAAATGCCCAACAAAAAAGCGTAAGCGCATATTAACATTATTAGTAGGTAAAGAATTTAATATTATTATATGCTTTTTTGTTGAGCATATGTAAAGCATAATATTCAAGGTTTAATTAATATTTTATTTGCTATTTTTTAGGGCATTTTTGATTAAAAAGAGTGTATATTAAAGAGTTGAGAAGTTTCTTTTTTTTATTTATCATTATTTAATTATTATACCTAATTAATGATCAAATGAACTTTTATATTTTTGTTGTATTTATAATCTAATTATTTTTCTTTTCATTTTCAGTGACAAATTATCGACCGCTGGACACTTCAATAAACCCAGTTTCAAATGTATGTATTAAAATCTACAATACGATAATATTTAATTATATTTATATTGCTATTTTAAAAAGTTATATTTTTAGATTAGAAATGAAAAAAAAAAAAATATGACAAAATTTTCATGTAGATTCAACTTTTAAAGACATCAATAGCTAAATTCATAAACAATTTAAACATCAGGTTAAATCAAGTTATATATATATATATATATAATGTTTCATAAAGCAAATGTTTAAATTATTAAATGAAACTATGTAAATTAATCATTATTAATACATTAATATTTTGAACAAATAAATATTCTAAGTATATATATAATCTAATTTACATGATAAATGACTTGTTTCAATTACGCGCTATTAATCTTTAATATCATAATTACGATGTTGCATTAATAAATAAAAATAAGTCGATCTATTATAAAAATTATAAAAAGGGAAAGAATAACATTTGCATATTTTAGTTTAAAAAAAATAATACATTTAATTCAATCAATATATAAAAATTATTATACATATTTATCAAATTGGTAATTATTTGGTCTAACCGATGTATCATGGATTTGGATAAAACTTAACCAGTGGATTCCTTTTTTGATTCAAAACAAACTTTACTTAAGAAGTATGGGGGGTCGCTTATAGTTTATGAGATAAAAATTATTAAAGTTTGCATATAAACTAGTTATGAATGAGCACACATTTAATAATGTTTTATTGACTAATTAACTAATTATTCACTAATTTTCGGTTTGGATATAAGAAAATTATTTAATTAATTATTTTTTTCATCTTCTTATATCGAAACCGAACTTATAAAAAAACAGAAAACTGGTGGAGCCCTCTGGTGGTCAAATAATAAAACATGGTAGCTAAATAGAATATCAATGGAATTATATGCAAACTTTAATAATTTTTATCTCATAAACTAGAAGCGACCGCCACAAACTCCTTAAGGAAAGTTTGTTTTGAATCAAAAAAGGAATCCACTGGTTAAGTTTTATCCAAATTCATGATACATCGGGTAGACTAAACAATTTCCATCAAATTTATATAATTCTTAATAAAATCATATCTGATCTTATTTTTTTATTGGTGATTTTATTTAACAGCATCCTTATTATTTTAAAGAATTGTAATAAAACAAAATTGATCAGAAATTTTGTTCTTTTTTGTGTTTCTATTAAAAGAAGCCTATGGTGATTATGCTTCATCTATTTCATCATATCAATACTGGTTTCATAAAAATAAATTAATTTGAAAAGCAAATAAATGTTCTATTTATATAATTTATATATGTATATACAAAGTAATTTGAATGAAAAATTACTAGGTTCAATTACACGCTATTAATACTTAATATCATAATTATGACGTGACATAAGTAAATAAAAATTAAAAAGAAAAAAAAGGACATTTGCATATTTTTTTTGACGATTAAAAAAAACAATAAAAGCAAAACACATCTTATACTACAATTATATGCACAAAATGGAACAAATGGATTCAGTTAATTTAATTTCAATTCAATAAAATAAAAAACGAGATAGGAGAGAAAGAGAGAGAGAAAAAAAGAGGATCTGGAAGGAGAATTTGTAATCGAGGGTGGATTTTGTCGTATAATAAATTTGGTATCGATATCCTTTTCGGTTGAGTCCATAAAACTCCGTTTACTGCTTTCCACTTTAAAGAAAACTAATTATCCCAATTGGGTAACGGGGATGGGGGGGGGGGGAAGGAGGAGGATAGGCATCGAAGTAAGAAATGTTCTGCAGTGGATTGTATTGTGGCTGAATCAAATTGTACTTCATTACACGTTTTTATACCAAAATACGCACCCCTTCCCCCCACCCACCAGATACCCAGCATGCTGATAACAAGAAATTCTTTTTTTTTTCATCCTCCCCATAATAAGTAGGACCTGGAAAGGTGAACACGTGGCAAGCTTAAGACCCTCTTGTTCCCCCACCACCATTAACTCAGCCGACAGTTTATTGTACTAACCAGGTCACGAGCAGGCCAGTCAACAATTAGTAACCTATTCAAATCGTTTCCGCCTCATTTACACCATATTGTTTCCAACAAACTATTGGGCCATTTATTTACTTTTCGCATTTAGATGGCTTACTCCAATATATATATATATATATATATAGAGAGAGAGAGAGACTTTATCACTTATAATATATATCTATATCTTTATATTATTATATACAGTGGCGTATTGGGAGGGGAACGCGGAAGGACGACGTTCCCTTACTTTTTTTCAAAACCGGGATGCGTTCCAGTACTTTTTCATATTCCAACAACTCTCACTTAAATCTACTGTTAGAATTTCTTTTTTTGTGTTCGTTATTATTTTGTTAAGTAAGAATTAGAAAAAATAAAAACTTAGATGGAATAAAATAGTTTGCTGAAAATAGGACTTTTATTTTTGCTCCCGTTCCCTTACTTCTTTTTACCAATATATCACTGATATAGATATAGATAAAAAATTAAATTAAATCAAAATTAATTTTTAATTAATATTTGAAAAATTAAAAATATAATATGTTTTGTTTAATTAAATTCATTTTAGAATTAAATAGTTTATTAATTACGAGGGCAGGTCAATGAGTCGGCGACTTTTTGAATGAAACACAGGTTTTTGGATATTTTATTTTTCAAACTAGACTCCTTTGAGGTCTATACACTTCGTTCAACGTTCCTTTCATTTTTTTATTCCTTTCAAAAATAAGCTTTGCCGAGGACATCAAAATAGGTATTTTATTTTGTGAGATGATTTCATCGTTGGAGTTAAGTCTCTTTCCGCCGAGCCATTTCTTCAGGTTTGGAATCAAGAAATAGTCACTCGGGACTAAATCCGGGGTATAGGTCGGATGAGGAAGCAATTTGTGTCCTAATTCATGGATTTTTATGGAAATTCACTTTTTTCTATTTTCTTCTCCAATCACGAGGTAGTCTGATATTAATGGATGTCAAACAAAAACTAAAAGACCTGACTGGTTCAAATTTCGACAAGAGTTAGCTGATAGTTGCCATTTCATTTATGAGACGGGAAATTCAAAAAGTCACGGACTTATTGACCTATTCTCGTATATTTGTGTGAGGAAAGGAATAACAATATAAATAAACAACAAATTTACGTTTTACTATGAGATTTGAATCTTGACAATTATGCGCCATTTTTAAAAGTATTTTTTTGAATACAGGATCTTTGTCTGTATGACCAAAAGTAAATGTTTGGATTTTTGGTTGAATAGATGGGTAATCTTTGACTTATTAGTTTCGGAAGCTCTGAAGAATCCACGGCACTAAAACATGTCTGGTTCAAGACTCAAATCTCTCAATAAAACGTGAAAATAATCCCGAAATAACTTCTCATAATAAAAACTTTTACAGAATATATATATATATATATATAAAGAATATAAATAAAAATAATTATTGCCACCAATTTGTGATAAACGAAGATAGTGACTTTCGCATTACAATGTTAAGAAAAAATTTGTATCTCAAAGTTTGAACTTTTCGGTTAATTCTTTTGACAAAATTTCATAGAACATCCTTTGGATCCTCGAATGGCTCAATAAAATTATTATTGTTTTATTTTATTTCATTTTTACTATCTAGCAAGAGATAGTATTGCGATCACGGAAATTTTGATGCTTTTACACGTTTTGATGGCCCCTGAGTCATTTTGTGTGTGTGTGTATGTAGACAAGATTACCCAAAGAGCTAGAATAATGAAATTTGGTACACGGGCATTATTCAAAATTCGTAGTTTTCTATCAACTTTTGAGAAATGTAGCTCATCCGGAAATGGGTCATTACCTACCACGTTATCAATTTTTTTTCCTCTAAACTGACAGTAAAAATAAAAATATATGTTTGATAGTTTTTCACATGATTAAAAATTCTATAAAACTGCTATATATAGAATTTCGTTGAAAGTACGGGAATTAATTTTTTAAATTTTGATTTAAAAATGAAGGTAAAGGTTTTATTTACGTTGAAAAAGGTTCAAACAATGTTAATATTATTTCATTGCCTTCTTATTTCAATAAAATGTTATCAGTGAAAATTATGTTAAAATCCTATGATCGGATAGAATAAAATTTCTATTAATTTTGAAATATAGAAAAAGCTTAATTATCCAATTCAAATTTGCGAGATAGTCGAGTGGAGACACTCCAGATTATTTTTTTTTAATAAATGAGAGAATTATTTATTCAAGTATGGCATTTTATATTAGTTATATTTAATTTAAATTAATCTATTTTTACCGACCGACGATAGAAAGGGAGGTATTGTTTTCACACCAAATTTCACATGTGGAGATTTTTACATATCTCCACGAATCATGCATTTTCTTAACAGAAAAACAGTATTTTTAACATGATGTCTGTCTGTCTGTCCGTTCGTCTCTGTGCCCGTATAGACGTGTTAAAATTTGGGATATTTACTTAATGCAACAGTAGCATGAATTAATCAACTTTTGGGGGTATATCGGAGAGAAGTGGTGGTTTCCAAAGTAATTAATTAATTTTATATTCATTGTCGGAAATTTTTCACTTCAAATATAGTAGTAATTAATAATTGAGTAATTAAACTAAAAATAAAAACCCAAGATAATATAATTTAGTGATTTTAATTGAAGTTTTAAAAATATTTTTTTTTTATAATTTATATATAATGTTGTTTGGAAATTAATTTATTTCAAATCGTCGGTCGGTTCTGTGCCTGACCAAGGCTCATAATTTTTATTTTAACTTTTTATGATATTTTTCGGATTATAAAAGGGATCTCTTGAAGATTTCTGCTTTATCACGAGATAAATGCTAAGTGTTAAATTAAGTGATTATTTTACTTTACCGTATGTTTTTTTTTGTTTTTTTTTTTAATTCAATTATTCCGATGCTAAAATAGATTCAACTCAATTCATTGATCATAAACATTAATCATTAATATAATATTCATTCTAAATCCTGTTCATTTCATTCTATTTAAGATGTATATACATTCAACCCTCTTCCACTCCTTCCACCCTGACCAACCCCTTTTAATGTTATTCATCCAATCAAGAATTAGGGATAAAGGGAAAATATGATTTGACCTCCATGATTAATATTCAATTCCTATTCAATCCTTGAAATAAAAAAAAATTCGATTAATGTATGGCATTTCTATAAATAAAAATTGTAATTAACAATAAAATAATATTCCCTCACTCACCCTTCTCCATGTACATAATCGCCATATTCACTCTCTTTTTGGCTCTGTATTTAAAAGCAAATGAATTGTGTCGCCATGGATCATTTTCATAAAATTGTCCCATTAATTATTCACGTCATCGACATTGAATGACCTAATATGTTGAAAAACCGTCATTAAATAAGCACATTGCATCTGATAAAACTAAAATAAATCACCGGTTTATATATATATATAATTAACACATTTGAAAGGGATCCAAACGTAGGGTGGATATTATTTATGATTTTATTTATATTTTTTTTTATTAAAAGTTTTTACTAGATACTATAAACCGAAATACGTTCATTTAAATTTGGTAATTATTGAGTTTATTGATATAACAATACGAAATCCTATTTATTTGTTATATAGGTATATATATATATATATTGATTCAATCTTGTATATATAAAAAGTATACATAAACAATAATAAATAAGTTTTTTCTTATAAATCTCTCTTTGTAAATTTTATTGCATAATATTTTTTGTTGTAATTTGAAGAACTTGGTGAAAGAGCTTTATATTAATTTTAAAATCAATTTAATATTCTAATAAAAAATTAATAAATGTTATTTAAAATAAAATATAATTGTATAAAATAGAAACTAATATTGATTTTGATTGGGTATTCCTTATGATAGATTGTATTGTTTTGTTTTGTTTTAATTTGAAGATCTTGATGAGAGTTTTAAATTAATTTTAAAATCAATTTAATATTATAATAAAAACTTAATAAATGTTATTTAAAATAAATTATAATTGTATAAAATAAAAACTAATATTGATTTTGATTGGGTATTCTTTATTATAGATTGTATTGTTTTTTTTTTTGTTTTAATTTGAAGAACTTGGTGAAAGAGCTTTATATTAATTTTAAAATCAATTTAATATTCTAATAAAAACTTAATAAATGTTATTTAAAATAAAATATAATTGTATAAAATAAAAACTAATATTGATTTTGATTGGGTATTCCTTATTATAGATTGTATTGTTTTTTACCGACCGACGATAGTAAGGGAGGTATTGTTTTCACACCAAATTTCACATGTGGAGATTTTTACATATCTCCACGAATCATGCATTTTCTAAACAGAAAAAAGTATTTTTAGCATGATGTCTGTCCGTCTGTCCGTCCGTATAGATGTGTACAGCCTGAACGGCTCAACCGATTTTGATGAAATTTGGTATATTTACTTAATGCATCAGTGGGATGAATTGATCAACTTTTGGTGCAATTCCGGAAACCGGAAGTGGTAGTATTAGCGATCGACGATAGGAAGGAAAGGGTTATTTTCACACCAAAGGAGATTTTTTTATATATCACCACGAATCATGCATTTTGTATTGGTTTTATCCTCGAAAAAAATCATATTTATTAGTTTTTTCTTGATTTAAAATTATATGACGTCATCCAGCCATGCATGACGTCACAGCCTGGTCTTGCATATATATTATAAATAAAATAAAATTAAAAATGTTTATATTTATTATTTATGTATCCATATCTGTTTTTTATTACATTAATAGATATATGAAAATTATTTGAAATTGTTTCTGTAGCTGGAAATTAATTTATTTCAAACCGTCGGTCGGTTCGGACCTGGCCACAGGTCAACTTATTTTTGTTTTGTTTTAATTTGAAGATCTTGATGAGAGTTTTAAATTAATCATAAAATGAATTCAATATTCTTTTAAAAATTTAATAATTTTTATTAATATAATTGTATAATCTAAAAAAAAAAACGAAAATCGATTTTACATTGGGTATAAATTATCATCGGATATTGGCCCGTTTCACCATTTGTCTAACCAAAATGAATAGTAAATTTTCAAATCTGGATTGAATATTCGCGATGACATTAATGAATACGAATTCCAAATGATGAAACGGATACATAATCATAAAGGGCGTTATGCACAATGGCGTCGGTCTGACATTATTTAGAAGCGGCTAAGCTCAGCAAATATTCAGTAGAGCTGGAATAATGCATTGGGAAGCTGCCCCATGTCCCCTCCCCACTTCCATTCTCATTTCTAGTCCTTTTTGAAACCCACCCGGGCAATTTCTTCCCTCCGCCTAGCCCTGGCAGCCACCCTTACCACGTGCCACTTGAGCCCTTCTGCCTTTTTCCGTGACGCACTCATAAATGCGATCAATAGAGGAAATTAGCGCTATAGTAAGACACCAGCGATGGGTATATTTTTATCTCAGTGATTATCAATGGATTTGTTGATAAACGACAGACAACTTTTAATAAATAGAAAATCTCAACAGCAGATATCCTCTCCATTTCACATACAAAATAAAAAAAAAAAACAAACTTCAAGTTTTTAAGTTAAATATCATCGATTTAGACATTTTTAAGAGTTTTACTAGATTTATTAGTCCCTGTCAAAAGGACAAAAACAATCTCTATTATCTAACCATTAAAATATTTACTTCGTTGCCAAACCTGCTTTCTATTGCTTTCTGATAACCCTGAACAAAATTATTGTTTTGTAAGGTAGTGATTCCCAAACTTATTTAGTCTACCGCCCCTTTGTCAGAACAATTATTACTCAGCGTTCTATCGAAATTTTTCTTTTTTTTTTATTATAAATTTTAATTTAAATTAAACATTAAAATATAATTAATGATATGTATTCATGTCCCTACCTTTTTTGTAAAATTTAGTGAAGAAATGAATGAAATTATGAAACTAGTTATTGAACTCATTGTCAGAATAGAAAAATAAAACAATTCTTCGCCTGGATTGCTGCAGCACGCACCCGGGGTGCGGCAGCGCACACTTTGGGAATAGTTTAGGGGGGGGGGGGGGGGGGTCTAAGTTAGAGGTCGGCATTCTGTGGCTCTCCAGTCACATGCGCAAGTTTTAATCATTATATTATTTTATTTTCAAAACTCAAAATATTATAATACAATATATATATATATATATATAGCTCAAAAATTTTATTTATATTCGATTAAATATAATATCGAAAATATTTATATGAAGTGTAATTATAATTAGTTTAGCAAAACGAGAGGTGAAAAAAATAAAAATGACTTCTGCAAATTTAAATTAACTAAGAGGTCATTTAACTTTCATTTAAGAAATATATATATATATACACGAGGGTAATTCAATAAGTAAAAAGACAAATGGCTATAGCTAAAAAACAGTTTATTTGATTCTTACAATATTCAGGATATTTTTCAACATTATCACCCCTCACAGTTATGCACTTGTCCCATCTTTCTTGCAGCTTCCTAAGCTGACCCGTGATAAGCTTCAAAAATCGGGTTGGAAGGTCTTACCTCATCCTCCTTACAGCCCCGACCTCGCCTCATCTGATTTTTACCTGTTTGAACCACTCAAAGACGCCCTAAGTGAATAGAGATTTGTTAACAATGAGGAAGTTAAGAAAGCGGTGCAAAAGTGGCTTCGGAATAAATCGAAAGAATACTTCGGTAAGAGAATTAATAAGCTGCAAAAAAGATGGAACAAGTGCAAAACTGTGGGGGGTGATTAAGTTGAAAAATACTGCAAAAAGGATAAAAATACTCAAAAAAGAACAGTTTATATATTTTAAACAAAAAATTAAATATATATATCAAGTCTTAATCAAATACGAGATTAGTGAAACAAAAATAGTGATTCTTTAAAACCTTGTAAATTTTAGCTCAGTATCAAAAAGTTGGTATATACTAGTATATATAATTTAATAATAATAATAATAATAATTTAATAATTATTTAGATGCTATTAATTTTTATATTAATTTGAATTAATTAATTACTACTACATAAATGCAAAAAGGAAAATTATTATTAAATAGAAAATTAATAGTAAAATTGTTAAATAAATACCAGTATTTGAACTTCATCTAGAAATACGATTGAACGAGTGTATGATTATGAATTTCTTTTTAACAGATCTGAACAAATCTCTACGAAAAAAGCGAGATTTTTTCACTTCAACTGAAGCAATAGAATTTTCTCCCATCCGTCGTATGTCATCTTCTTTCGAATCATCTATTTGGAATAAATTGAAAAACCCTGATCTCTGAATATAACAGGAGTATGAAAAATATTAGTAGAATAAAATGAGGAAACGCGACTTTTTCGGTATTTAATAGAAATATAAAATCGATTTTTAAAGAGATAAGTGTTCATTTCATCTTCCTAATTAAGTACAAAATTATCTTTTTTTAAAAAATATGCTTTAAATAATTAAATTTTGTTGTTCAATTTTCATACACCACAAATATCGGATTAACTTGTAATTTTGTACACTTGAACGAATCAATGGAAATACAATAATTGATTTGAGGATTTAGTCAGGAACATCATCACATGGTCATCGAGAAATTAAGTGATTGCATCAACAGGGAAGAAACCACAAACTTTACATTTCAACAATATTTATATTTTTTAGATGACACAGGTATTCGTACACGTAAATTCGTTTAAAAATGTCAGGTAAAAATCTACTACCTTCTTTTTTTTTTGTTGAAACAAAACAAATATTTGATAAAAAAATATTAAATTAACTTAATTTAAAAGCGAATAAAATTGTAAAATCTAAATAAAATTGTGAAGCGATGTTTAAATATTTGATCACCATCATTAGTAGTGATAATGATATTTAAAAAGATATTATATTAATGAAAATATCATTATATAATATATTATATCATAGTTTAGATGCAAACTGGTATAATTTTTTAAAATATTTAAACATCATAAATATTAGAGAATAATTATAAATAATGAAGAATATCGATTGAAAATAATAATATCTAAAAATAATGTGGCGGCGAAATATATTTTAAAAAGCCTATTGAGGCGGTATTCTAGTAAAATAAATAGTTTTTTTTTTGATTTTAAAAATATAATAATATTATAATAAGTTCCTACATATATATATATATATATAACTTCATAGTGAAATTTTATAATATATATATATATAGATATATAATAAATATGGTGTGTCCGAAATTAAATTCAACTTTATTCCTACTCCATAAATAAAATAGAAAAATGGCAAATAACAGGAATTTCTAGCCATAAATCCAAAACATATAAAGAGATATATAAATAATAGAACAAGTCAATTGACAATTGAAAGGCAATGTTGATAAACTTATCCCCAAAGTTTTTTTCTAACTCACACCCAACTTCTCAATGGCGTCTGATCCCATGTAATAAAAGCAGCATCATTAACTTATAAAAGTATCTATATATATATATATATGTATGTATCTATATATATACTTCTTTTATCACGGATAAAAATAATATTTTTATGTTTGACAAAAGAAAAGTAGATTGTTTCAATTTTGGTTAAATTACATCATAATCTTTTGTTAGAAATAAATAACGTGATTATAATTTTAATATAAATTTAGAAAGACATTACTCAATACAAAATTAACATCAGAAAATCGAAATATCTAATTTAAGAAAAAAATCTCCTAATAATCCTGTAACCCTAAGAAATAAACAGAGATTATTAATATAAATTCCTTATTAGATAATATACCTTTTTTCTATTTGATTTCCGACAAATTCATTTTTCTTCAAATGTTTTTTACTATTTTGTACTTTTATTTATCTGCCTTTTCTAAAATAAATGATTGAATTATATAACTTCAAATGTTAAATTTTTTTTAATTCCTATTAAATATCACAATGATCTTTTCAATGGATTTTCAAATTTATATTTAAATTACTATTGGAATAATTTACAAAAAGTAGATTTTGTAGCTGTAGTTTTTCACCGTAAAAATTGTTAATATAAAATAAGTAGGAATTATTTTTATTTTTATTATATATTTTTTTAATACCAATAGTTTTATTTTAAAATAAATAAATATCATTATTTCTTTTTTTCGTATTTTGTCTTTTATTTATCTCTCTTTTCTTAAATTCATGAATGAATACTACAATTTCTTGACTTTAATTATTTTCATCAACATAAGTTCTAAATTTTGTATCTTGATCACCAACGAAAACATATGTTTATCCGCTTTATTTGTTTCGCTTCTCTTTTCTTTAATACATTTGTTAAATCATCCTGTTTCTTTCACATTTATTTTTAATATAATTTCTCTCCTTTAATTTTTAATCGTTCAGATGGTTTCATATACATTTTTTACTTATTCATTGATTCAAATACTACCATTTAAATTTTTAACTTTATATTATTAATGAATATTTATTTCTTTTTTTTGTTTTCATCATTTTTAATTTCATATTATTTCTTGGGAAATTCTTTTGATTTAATATAAGTTACAATTTATTTATTTTTATTATTTTATTTAATATCCTCAATTTTTCTCATCAATCGAACATTTGATTTAACTTTCTAAAAATATATCTCTATTAACAATTAAGAGTTGCTAATAAATCCATTAATAAATTCATTTTCATTACCTGTTCTTTGCCCAAAAGTTTATTTTATATTTTTGTTTCATTTTCTTTTAAAGAAACCATTTTTTATTACTAGAAAAATTCCATAATATATTTTCTCAAATATAGATGAAAATAAATGGATGAAATTGATTGGTATAGTTAACATTTGATTTATCAAAAATTCTTAACATTTTAAAAATATAGTTATTTTATTTTTTAGTAAAAATAATTTTCTCTTTATCATTTAATTTATCTATTTATAATTAATCTGGGATAGTCTTTTGTACCATATAGAAGTATATTTTCAATTCTACAATCTAAAATTTTTATTTTTTGAAGTTTATCATTTTAATGATAAATTAGCCATTTTCAAAATTACTTTTAGCAATTTAATTTTCATTTCATCCGGTGTTATGTCCAATTATTATTCCTTTTCTATCATTCATAAAATAAGAAAGAGACATAAAATCATTTTTAGAAACATATAAATACATTTACTATATTTAAAATAATCTCATCAATATTATATACATACCTTAAATATATTTCCTCTTCTATTCTTTAAATTGTAGTTTCATTTCCATGCAATTTCTATTTCTTTAGATTCTTTATTTGTTAATATTTCCAAAAGTATCTAATAATCGAATGAAATAAATTCAAATTGATAATCTACATTATTAATATTATTTTTATCTCTTCATTGAATTTTCTTTAATATGAGTTGATTATAATTTTTCAAATTGATCTTAAAAAATATTTATTATTATTTTTATTATAAATAAATAATATTAAATAATTAATTGAATTAAATCATTCGTTATCTCCTAATATTTTGGAAATAAACCTTCGAATTAATTTCTTTTTTTGTTTTTATAATTTTTAATTTCATATTATTTCTTGGAAAACTCTCTCGATTTAATATAAGTTACAATTTAATTACTTTTATTATCAATTGGTAATAAATCCATTAATAAATTCATTTTCATTACCTGTTGTTTGTCCAAGAGTTTATTTTATATTTTTGTTTCATTTTCTATTAAAGAATCAATTTTATTATTATTATACTCCATAAAATACTTTCTCAAATATAGCTGAAAATAAATGGGTCAAATTGTTAACAAATAGTTAACATTTGATTTATCCTAAATTCTTAACATTTTATAAATATTTTTATTTTATTTTTTAGTAAAAATAATTTTCTTAATTTAATCTTTTTACCATTTTATTTATCTATTTATAATTAATCTGGGATAATATTTTGTCATATTTTCAGTTCTACAATTTAAAATTTTTCTTTTTTAAATTTTATCATTTTAATGAAAAATTAGTTATTTTCAAAATTTATTTTAAGCAATTTAATTTTCATTTCATTCGGTGTTATGACCAATTATTATTCTTTTTCTATCATTCATAAAATAAGAAAGAGACATAAAACCATTAATTAATTTTTAGGTATGTATAAATACATTTACTACATTTAAAATAATATCATCAACATTATATACATATCTTAAATATATTTCCTCTTCTTATTTTTTAAATTTTAGTACCATTTCCATGCAATTTCAATTTCTTTAGATTTTTTATTTGTTAATATATCTAAAACTCTCTAAAAGTCGAATGAAATAAATACAAAATCAATCTTATTAATAATCTACATCAGGGCTTCTCAAAGTTTTGGGCCGCGGCCCCCTAGGGGGCTGTCTATTGTCCGCAGGGGGAACGTGGAATTTCGAAAAATGTAACACATAAATTATAATAATTAAATAAGGTCATTGTTAACATTAGTAAATGAATGTAGTGTCTAGTAAAAATTTGCATATAAAAATTTAATATTATAAATTTAAGCAATCTAAACTAAAAAAATTAGGGGGCCGTGGACATATTATTTTGCCTTCTAAAAAGTTTGAGAACCACTGATCTATATTATTAATATTATATTTATCTCTTCATTGAGTTTTATTTAATATGACTTGAATATATTTTTTTAAGTTCATCTGAAAAAAATTTCTTATTATTTTTATTAAAAGTAACTAATATTATATAATTAATTTAATTAAATCATTCGTTTCCTCCTAATATTTTGCACATAAACCTTCAAATTAATTCTCTTCAATCTTTTCAATATTAATCTTATTTATTAGTAAAAATAATTTTCTTAATTAAATCTCTTTACCATTAATCTGAGATAATCTTCCATGCTTTATTTTTTCAGTTCTACAATCTAAAATTTTTCTTTTTAAAGTTTATCATTTCAATGATAAATTAGCCATTTTCAAAATTACTTTTAGCAATTTAATTTTCATTTCATCGGGTGTTATGACCAATTGTTATTCCTTTTCTATCATTCATAAAATAAGAAAGAGACATAAAATCATTAATTAATTTTCAGAAACATATAAATACATTTACTATATTTAAAATAATCTCATCAACATTATTTACATACCTTAAATATATTTCTTGATCTCTTCATTGAGTTTTCTTTAATATGAGATGATTATTATTTTTTAAATTGATCTGAAAAAAATTTATTTTTATTTTTATTAAAAACAACTAATATTATATAATTAACTGAATTAAATCATTTGTAATCTCTTAATATTCTGCTTCAAATTAATTTTCTTGAATCTTTTCAATATTGATTCTCATATTTATAATTTACTTTGTTATTGTTTATGTACTTTAAATAAAATATTCTTTAAATAATGCGTTGTGCTGAATTTTCAATATTACCTAATATTTTTTTTAAATAAATCCTTTATTATAGTTCATCTCCTTTCTACTTGTTTTTCTTCTTTTTAAAATTCATTAATAAATCAAAAGTGCTTTTTGAGAAAATAATGTCACAATAGGATAATAATTAATATCAGATACCATCATCTTGATTTTTAGACCATTTATTTGATTTTTTCATTTCCTTATCATTCACATCATTAATAGATTCAACTTCCTTGATAATATCATTTAAATGCATGCTATCATTTGTTAGGAAAATCAACATGATTCTTATATTAATATTAATTTTATTAAAAAAAATGCTCTTTATAAAACATTACCATCTAAAAAGTAAAATATCTAATTAAAAACATAAGAAGTACTTAAACAATAAAATTAACTATCATTTCTTCATACTAATTAGTTGCATTTTAATTTCTTTTCAATCCATGACATATTATTTTTAATTTTGTAAATAATTTCAAAGAATATTAAGATAAGTGCTGTCATCTTCATGTTGAGCTTGGAAATTCCCTTTGTTTTTTATTTTAAAATTTTACAATAATTATTATTTAAAATTTAAATTTCATTAATTTGATCTACGTTTATCGCATTAAAATGTTTTTTTATTTAACATTATGACTATGGTACTATATGGATAAGTTATATTGTTATATATATATGTTTAATTTTAATTATTTATCTTACAATCCAATTATACAGGTAGCTTATTATTAAAGAGTATTATATTATATTATATAAATTTAACTTGTCTTTCAATTATTAATTATAATAAATAAAGTCAAACATTTTTTAATTATTACTAAACAAATAAATAAATTAATTAACAATTAAAACCCATTTAAGCTATTATTTATTTTACTGCTATTGTTGAATAATTACATATAAATTTACATATTTGTATATATGTATTATATATATGTAATTTTTATACTACTGTTTACTTTATCATTTTTATATTTACATATATATCTACATTTTATATATTTACATGATTTGTTGAAAATCCCTTAACATCACCAACATTGAGATTAGCTTTGAAGTTGCACTTAAATTGCTAGGACACTACGCTCCAACGAACACTCAACGACAATCTCAATAATATACACAAACATCTACCATCGCGTCCTGAGGGGGAAAAAAGACAAACTAAATTACTCACCAAATTTAACCACTATTTGAGCTAAAAATACAACACCAGATTCTCAAAACAACATTACATAATTTGTTTTTTTTTTTCATTTCTCTCTCTCCGAATTCCCCCTCCATCTACCTTTACTATTGGATTATCAACTAGATCCGTGCCTAGATGCCCCGGTACAGAATGAGCCCAAAAATTTAAAAATATTAAATTTTTATTTAAAAAATATTTTCTAAGATTTGCATTTATCCACCACTCAAGAAATTAGTAAAATTTAAAATTTTCTTTTGAATGTGTAATTTTAAATACAAAAATCTGGAGTGTCTCCACTCGACTATCTCGCAAATTTCATTTGAATTAATCAATAATATACACATATATCTTAACACATATATTATATTTAAATTAGATTTAATTAATTATAAATTAAAATTAATAAATACTATTTATTAATACAGCGCGTGTTTGGCTCTTTGTTGATGTCACCACGTCACGTGCTGGCGCGTGATTTGCGATTCAATCAAGCTGAAATTCTCTATATCACAGTTTTATGCAATTTTTAATCATGTGAAAAACTATCAAACACATATCTTTATTTTTACGGTCACTTTAGAGGAAAATAAATCCATACGTGGTAGGTAATGGTCCTCTTCCGAATGAACTACATTTCTCAAAAGTTGATAGAAAAATACGAATTTTGAATAATGTCCGTGTACGAAATTTAATTATTCTAGTTCAAGCCGTTTTTGCGTAATCTTGTCTACCTACATACATACACACACACACACACAGACATTTTTCTCAACCTTAGTGAAAATGACTCAGGGTCCTTCAAAACGTATAAAAACATCAAAATCTTGACATCGAAAATTTTCGTGATCGCCATACTATTTCTGGCGAAATAGTAAAAATTACTAAAAAAAAAATTGTAACTTTAGAAAAATAAACAAATAAAATCGCGAATTATAATTTAAAAAGAAACAATTTAAAACTATATACTTTTTTAGTTAAAATTATTTTATCTAATTTATAATTAATATCATTGGTGATGGTAGACCATATTAAATAAGTATCAATTTGTAGGGTATTTGGTTTGGATTATAAATTATAACGTTTTGTTTATTTTTTTATTGATTTAATGGAAGAGTAAAAGTGACACAAGCGCATTATAGTTTGTTTCATTTAAAAATAAATTACAATTTGCAAATTTTATTTTATTTTTAAAAATTTTAATTCTTTAGTGGTGATAATGGATAAAATAAAAAATAATTACATATATAATATCAAGGAGGTGGGAGGTAAACATTAAGTGCCTAGAGGTCCCAGATCTCGATCTTAATCCGCCACTGCGCTCCTCTTTTTCCTTTAAAAAAAATGAATTGTGCTATCTCTTATCGTAACTGTAAATATCGATTGGTTACAATGTTACATAATGTATTTTTTGTTCTTACACAAGTGATGGGATATTTATTGAGTAAGAAACTAGCAAGAGAGTTCTTGTTTATACAAAATAAAACAGATAATAATTTTTCTTTAATTTTGTTAAAAAATATTTTCATCTATTTCTGTGGCTCTACAAAATTCAAAGATAATTTTTAAAGTAAACACATTTTTTTTCGTCGATTTGGATAATACTTTACCCGTTGGTTCCTTTTGCAATTCCAAATAAACTTTTCTTATGGAATTTTTTTGGGCCTCTTCTAGTTTACGAGATAAAAACTATTAAAATTTGCATATAAATCCATTGATATTGTATTTAGCTAACATATTTTATCCGTTTGACTACCAGAGGACGCACTAATTTTCGATTTTTTTAAGTTCGATTTGGATTTATGAAAATTAAAAAATTAATTAAATAATTTTCCTATATCCATACCGAACTTATAAAAACCAAAAATTAGTGAATAAGTGAATAATTAGTGAATTAGTCAATAAAACATTACTTAATAGCCGCACACACACACATTTCGACGTTAATAACCAGCTAATCTGTCAAACTTAAAAAATCTTTATTTATCTCGTAAACTAGAAGCGACCCGCAAAAATTTGCATAAGAAAAGTTTATTTGGAATTACAAAAGGAACCCACTGGTAAAGTATTATCCAAATTAACGAAAATGCGTTTACTTCAATAATTACAAATTCAAAAATTATTGAACGTGAGCCACCTCCATCCTACTCCCACTCTCTCCTATCTCCCTCACGTCTCTCCCTACATTCTCTGCACATCTCAATCTTGGTCTACCAACCGGCCGCTTCCCAACCGGTTTCCCGACTAACCAATTTACTAGCCAGTCTTTTCTCTCTGATTCTAGCCACGCCCTTTGCACTCTCTTATAATTTTAATTAAAATTATATCAAAGAAAAAAATGAAAAATATGTTGCTTTTTATGTCACTCTTCGAACTAACTTTCTGTATCCAAAAGAGCGCGTACCAATTATGGTCCCATATTATAAAAATACCATTACAATTTATATATATATATATAATGTTTTTTTAAAAAGAGTTTTATCTCCTTCCCTCTTCTACTCTCGTCTCATATTTTCTGTTTTCTACAACCCACATGGGATCATTTAAATTATAGTCTGTGTTTGTGTGTTTGTTTGGAGAGGGGATTTAAATATATATATATATATATATAATTTATCTCAGTGAAAAAGATGGAGAATAGATAGAATGGTTCATATGAATCATTTTAAGAATAATTATCTTTCTTAGCGTGGAAACAACTCAAGCAAGGGACAGGTTGCTGTTTGTTCGTTTTCGTTTTAAGTGAAAAGCCCTTTATCCTTTTCCATAGGGCGATGCTTATATTTTCAAAAGCGTTTGTGCAAATATTCAGTGAGATTTGTTCGTTTTTCGCTGAGTGCATGACTCTATGAAAATGAAGACAGCGGGGCCAAAAGGGTCGGGTGTCTATGCCATGGCAATGGCAGGTGGGCAGACAAGCACTCTTTCTTCAACTTCCCCCCACCCCTCCATCTCCTCCTCCTGCATTCACCCTCCTAAGTCCCTCATCTCTACATGAGCCCTTCGTATGAAAATTCACTTGAGTTGGAAAAAGAAATGCAATTTTAACCCGGGGGCTCTGGACGCAAATGGCTTTTATCAATGGAATCAAGAGTTGTTCCCTCGTTTCCATTGAATCCAACAAGCAGAAACAACATGATAACTAAACAAGTATATATAGAAAGAAAGAAAAGAAAGTAAAAATTTCAGAAGAAGAATTATAATATGAATTTTTCTTTCTTCTATGATAAGATTTATAATAATTTTTTTTTTATAATAAATTTGTAATTTCAAAAAAAATGTTAATATAAATAAATTAATTGATAGTATATTTTCTAGATTAATACATTTTGAAACCATTTAACAGATCACTATGAAAGTTTGCTTATGGCGCAGGGGAACGGGTAAGAAGGTGAATTTTGAATTTTCGCGGGGTGTATACATTCGATTATTGAATTTTTTTTTTTATGTTGGCACACATATGTTTCTCATATGTTGACATTATCAGCCATTTTGGATTAGTAGTTTGTTTTAGATAACTGAAGTTAGTCACGTTTTTGTGTGTTCTTCGATTTTTACTATCTAGTAAGAGATAGTATTGCGATCACGAAAATTTTCGATGTTGAGATTTTTTTACTTAAAAAAATGGACCAAAGAATCCGTAATAAATTTTGCGTTAAAAATGGAAAAAAGTGCTCCAACGCACTTAAAATGTTGACTGTGACATTCAGCGAGTCTACTTGGTCTCAAAAAAAATATTTATGGTACAAGCGCTTTAAAAGAATGCCAAGTTCTATCAAATGTGAAGGTTTGCTCACTATCTTCTTCGATTACAATGGCGTGATGCATTATGAGTTCTTGCCAACAGGTCGTACCGTTAATAAGGAATACTACAAGAAAGTTATGCAACGTTTGCGTGAAGAAATACGGCTCAAACGATCGGAATTGTGGAAAAACAAATCCTGGAAAATGCACAAGCTCACACATCATTGCTTGTTCATAATTTTTTGGCCTAAAACAACACCGTAATCATGCCTCAACCACCGTATTCATCAGATTTGGCTCCCTCAATTTTTTCCTATTCCTAAAACTAAAGAGACCTGAACTGAATAATATTCTTGAAAGAGTGTGTACCACTTATAAACCATTTTCTTTATTTAGAGTAAACTCAGCATCTTCATGTTTGAACATATCAAAAAATATTTATTTAATTTCTCAACGATTAATCCTTTAAATGTTCATTGTAATAAATAAAATTCAACTTAAAAATGTTAAATTTCACCTAACTTGTATGTATATAAAATTTAAAGCAAAAGATAAAATAAATTGTTTTATTTTTCATGTTTTGATGGAGGATTATTTATTAAAATTTCAATGAGACTGATAATTAGTGTTGTTGAATAGTTTAATGAACAAATGAGGTGTTTTACGAGTGGTGACTTGAACATGAAAATAATCATAAATATTATCCAACGAAATTGAAGCGAAAATTCTCTAAATAAAAATGAAAGGCTATAAATCTTTACAGTAAAATTTAATTAAGTTATAAAAGTCCATTGCATAAACATGATTTCTAATTTTTGATGATGGTTGAAGTCATTTTTTTTATTTTTGTTTGTTTTTATTTATTTATATGTATTTATTTATTATATTTTATTTATACGTATGATTTATTTATATGTACGAGTATATATATATATAAAAAGGTTTTTGTCTCCATTTAAAATTTTTTGCATATCTTCGCATTTCATGACCTCTAGAATCCAAGAGTGACTTTAGAATTTTTCATGTCTGTCTGTCTGTCTGGAAATTTTCGATGAAATTACATCACAATATAATCTTATAAAAAACAAATATGGATATAACATAAATATTTTCAATTTTGTTTTATAGATAATATAAGATAAGATATAAGGAGGCGTTGGCTGTGACGTAATGAAGGGCTGGGAGACGTGTTTATGACGTCATATCATTTTCAATTAAGAAAAAACTAATGAAGATAATTTTCCCCGAGGATGAAACCTATACAGATCGATTTTTCTTTATAACTACTATTTATGGTGTGAATTTTAAAAAAGTCGTTAGAGCGATTTCTGAGAACACATTTACAAATATATATACATATATATACAATTTTAGCTAGCATAATAAGATTAGATATAACGTTGGCGAGGTAAAATTATTGTTAGTCTTCTAAAATTCATATATATATATATATATATATATAGAATAACATCATTTTGTTGTTAAAAGAATGATACATTTTAAAATAACCAATATTTATATTGTTTCATGTAAAAAAGTCTCTATTGTGTTTATAAAATAAAAAGATAAGTGAAGTTGTGGAATCTAATCATCCACATTTGGTTGATTAACCGTTTTTTCTCTTTGAATGATTCCCTTCTGTTTCAATGCAAAAGCGCAACAGCAAATTGAAAATCGTATCGTCGTCTTCATTCCCTGGCTTGTATGACAATCATCTATGATTGATATATGACCACAAAGGCTGCTGTTGATACGGATGACATAATAATTAATTTATTATCTACCTACTGAAATCAAGGGTTCACAATATAAAATAAAAATAACAATAATAATCAATTGGAAAATCACTAATTATTATAGATGGATTTATTAACTTAATAGAAAAATATTTCAATTATCTTATTATTATTAAAATTGTTATAATAAGTTTATTTTTATTATAACATTTTTCTTAACTTCACTCACTCTCTCTGTTCGCTCTTTTGACAAATTGAAATCGATTTTTCATAGAGATAGATTTTTGAAATTTTTTATAGATATTTCAATCGATCTATAAAAGGTATAGAAGAAATATAATTGAATTATAATTAATTAATTGTAATATAATTAGCGATTTAGTTTTAGTAACTAACTCCTTTTGTATTGTTCCGATGAATTTTTTTTAACGGATTCTGAAGCATAAATATTGAATTCAGGATAGATTTTCATTTTGAAACTAATTAAGAATATTTTATAGCATGAAATTAGCGTCGATGAAGTAGGTGAAGTTTTCCCCTTAAATAACATTTACTTAGCATAAATAAATAAAATCAATTTTAGAAGATTAATATATTTTTTAGTTTTATTCAATTGGCAAATTTTCATATAACTTCATGGATGTTACACTAATATTTAGAATTATTATATTTATATTATATTTCATTATAATTATATGATAATATTATAATAATTGAATCTTCTGTAAATATTTTTACTATCTCACCAAAAAATTTTCGATTTCAAGATTTTGATGTTTTTATACGTTTTGAAGGTCCCTGAGTCATTTTCACTAACTGTAAGGTTGAGAAAAATGTATGTGTGTATGTGTGTATGTAGACAAGATTACGCAAAAACGGTTTGAACTAGAATAATGAAATTTGGTTCACGGGCATTATTCAAAATTCGTAGTTTTCTATTAACTTTTGAGAAATGTAGCTCATCCGGAAGAGGGTCATTACCTACCACATTTTGATTTTTTTTCCTCTAAACTAACTGTAAAAATAAAGATAGATGTTTGATAATTTTTCACATGATTAAAAATTGTATAAAACTACTATATATAGAATTTCAGCTTGATTAAATCGCTGAAAGTACCGGAATTAATTTTTTAACACGACTGCAAATCACGCGCCAGCACGTGACGTGGTGGCATCAACAAAGAGTCAAACACGCTGTTTTAATAAATATTATTTTTTAATTTTAATTTATAATTTAATTAATTAAATTTAATTTAAATATAATATATGTTAATTAATCCAATTCAAATTGAGAGATAGTCGAGTGGAGACACTCCAGCTTATTATAAATAAATTTCATTTAAATCTAAGAGAAACAATACCTCCCTTTATATCGTTGGTCGGTAAAAAGAAAATCCCTAGTCGGTGACCAATAGAAATTTTAAACTACATATATATATATAATGAAGCCGCTTGGGGCACATATCAGTAATTTTATTTTTTTGATGAGCAGAATTTTTTCTTCCCCCGATACCTTTAAAATATTTGTGTATGTTATTATGATGGGGATGATCCATAATTAAACCATTACTAGAAGCTATGCTTGTCCCGCCCAGGGGGATAGATGGATGACATTAAAGAGTTTTAATTAACCCACACGCTTGCCATGATGAAGAGTATTGTTTGATCAAAGAGGTTACTTAGGTCTTGATCTCTTTAATGAAACATAATGATTATGGTCCCTTGCAGATATTAATATGTTAGAAAACTTGAGCACAGGTGGATTTTAAACAATGTAATTTGTAATCAGGCCAGAGCCATTCTTTCCCATCTAAGTAAAGTAAAATAATCTTTATATATAATACTTTGAAAAGAAATATTTCAAAAAAAAAAAAAAAAATTTTACAAGTTAAATTTATTATAACTTTAATGAATGTAATTAAACACTAAATTTATTTTTTTAATTAATTGTATAAATATTAAGATCATTTTTTTATATTTATTTATTTCGTAACTGGATTTTATTTATATTTATAATATTTGGTGTTTGCTGACGTCATTTATATTTCCTATTTTAAATTAAGAAAAAACTAATAAATGTTCTGTAACAATTTCAAATAATTTATAGGTATGTATTAATGCACTGAATATAACATAAATATTTTAAATTTATTTTATTAATAATATTTTGTATTTAAGGAAGCGCTGTCTAACGTAGTTGTTGACGATATTTAAATTAAGAAAAAATTAATAAAGATGATTTTTTCCCGATGCTGAAACCAATATAGATCGATTTTTCTTTATAAAAATTATCTATGGTTTAAATTTCAAAAAATCTGTCGATCGGTTTAATATTCAAAAAATTCAAATATATATACATACATATACATATATACAATTTTTGCTAGTATAAGATAATATATATAGTATATATATTATACCTTATTCGATTTATCTTAAAATTACAAAAATAATAAAAAAATAAAATAAACTTAAAAGAATACGTATATGTATATAGATTAAAAATGAATAAAATTTTTTTACTATTCCATGATAAATTTTTACAACTTAGAAATTTACATTAAATTTTTACGAGATACGGTCAATATAGTAATTTTATTTATTTGACTATTCATCCATCCATTCATCCATTGTTAGGATATTTATACAATCAGTAAAATCTCCGGACTACCACCACCTCACTCTCCACACGCATCTCAAGGAAATTGTATTTTTATCATCATAGGTTAAACGTTTTATGTATATATAATATATACTAAATTCGGCATTCAACATTTTATGATAATTTTTTTTTTTATTTTATTTTTTGCTTGGAAATGTAGTCGAATGAATCTTTTTAGGCTGTTAAAATATCTGATACATATTTCACACTACGATATATTAATATATATATATATATATAATATATATATTATGTATTTACGACATTTGATAATAAAACATCAAAATGAGAGAAACATCGGATATATACCTATATTATTATAGAACTGCGGTTTTAGTTACATGTTTTATTTATGAGTAGTTAATTCTGTTATTCATAACTAATAGGTAGTTATACTAGCTGGCCAATGCGAGGATTTCGCACAAGGTATAGTAATGAATAAACGTGTATTAAAACAGTCAAATTATTTCAATTGGATGTTATTGATACCGCAACTTACTCTAAATTGGTATCCTGAGCCGTTGGTAGTGGGTCACCAAGTGATATATCACTTGTAGTGATATCACTGAAAATAGCAGTGATAAAAGTCGTATACTATTTGATACGAAAATAATTTTTTTGTTCTCCATCCTGTCCGTGATGTCCGTCATGTCTGTAAAATATAATATATAAATATAATAAAATATAAGAATATAAAATATAAATTTAATTATAAAAATTATTACTAACTTTGTTTTATAAAATATTAATCAATTAGAAGTAATATTCTATTTAATTAATTTATATTCTGTATGGAAATTTGAAGAATTATTAATTTTATATTGAGTGTCAACTTCTTAACTGAGCCACCAGAGGCGCCACATGAAATTAAAATAAATAAATAAATTAATAAATAATATGTGGACAAAACTGTATTAACACCAAATGTCACTCAATCCATCTTTAAAAAAAATCAATTTGGACGTGAGTAAATGAGTACAAAGTATTTTATTAACTAATGAAAATTTGTATAAGAAAAATATGAATACCTATATATATATATTGATAGGAGAGAGTGTTAACTAATAATTATCAAAAATTATGAAAAATAAAAAAAAAAAAATTTCATTTACTAATAACTACTGAAAATTTGTGTGAACATAAAATTATTAAATACAAGATACTATTATCTTATTTCTTTTGATATCTGAATTATTAATTATAAATAAGTTATAAGCTGCTCAGAATTAATTAAAATTTTCGGTAATTGTTTAAAAAACGGGAAGCTTCAGGGATTTGGATGAAACTTTACTAGTGGATTCCTTTTTTAATTCCAAAGAAACTTTCCTTATGCAATATTTCTATTTTTATGAGATAAATAAAGATTTTTTAATTTTAACAGATTAGCTGGTTATTAACGTCGAAATGTACGGCCATTAAGTAATATTTTATTGATTAATTTACTAATTATTCACTTATTCACTAATTTTCGGTTTTTTCGGTTCGGTTTGAATATAGGGAAATTATTTAATTAATTACTTTTTTAATTTTTTTATATCCATTTTATCCGATAAACTAGAAGCGAACGAGAAATAGAAAAGTTTCTTTAGAATTAAAAAAGGAATCCATTAGCAAAGCTTCATCCAAATCCCTGAAGTTTCTCATTTTTTAAACAATTACCAAATTTTCAATTATATAAGATAAATTTATTATATATAAGTCCACAAACATTATAAGTTATTAGTTGAGTTTCAAAAAATATTAAAAAATTATCGAATATTTAATGAAAAGATTTTTCTTTTATAAATATTAAAAATTGATTTTAATTATTGTGTAACGTTTATAATTTAATTATATAAGATCGCTTTTGTTGAGAGACATGGTATTACCTGAGATTGACGTGCCAATGTTGGTTTTACAATTTTCCAATATAAACTGAACCACGATCCCTCCTTAACGTTCATTATAATTAACCCGACAGGCCTAGTGAAATTGATTATTCGAAGACAGTCAAATTGCCGATGGATATTTCCAAGCCAAGAACATTCATGGGGGGATGGGCGAGCGCCTTAAATCCAAATTAGAATCGTCACACTCCTGTGATTAAGAAGCGGATTTGCTGATAAGCATAATTACCAATACCTGTGTGTCTATTTAATTAATAATAAGCTCAACTAAAATTTGATTTACCAAAACAAGCTTCTATTTTAATTAATATTATATTTTATAGATTAAAATAAACCAATCGATAAGGTTTCCTCCAAAAAAAAAAACGAATAAAAATATATAATACTTATTTAGAAAATATAAATTTATTTTTATTTTCGTCTAAATCATAGGTTCCCAAACTTTTTTGTGTCGTAGACCCCTTGCCATGTTTTTGGGTTTTGGGTAGACCACTAAATTGATTTTTTGTAAAAAAAAATTTTACACTTTTTTAGAGCCTTATTGAAAATCAAAAATGTTTTAAAAGCCATGTCGGAAAAACAATTTACCTTCTTTTTTTTTGAGCCATATTGAATTGTAAGATAGTATAATGTAAGTAAATAGGCTTGAGATCCACTATCGTAGAACCCCATTTTCATTTCATGGACCCCCAAATTTTTTATTCGCTGCCTTAGATCCCTTGTAGGTTGCCATAGACCCCTCGGGATCGATATAGACCACTTTGGAAATCTCTGGTCTAAATAAATGCGTCGTGCAGTCTGGGGGACAACACGCTAGTCTCAGGTTCAAGTCCCAAAAATTACAATAGAATATCTCTCTAGGCGGGGTTTCTGGGAACGAGGACTATCCAACCTACGTGATCAAAATTGGGAACCTACTTCAAAAAAAAAATCATAAAAATAAGATCAATATTGAAAGGATCTGTTTTATTGATCATACAACACCTTTACCTCGCTTGTGCGGCAACCAATTTAATAAGTGCTGTCCTTTCATAGAATGTCAGCGATTGTGTAAATAAAATCCATAAACCGTCTAAACTATAATTTGTGTAAAATTATATCTCAAGGGGGTAATTTGAAATATCCCGTGTCAAAAATAATTATTGACGGTGTAAAAGTAATAAGAAATGCTACATTAAATAATATAACTATATAAATTCCCAGCTGAGTCAAGTGATATAGCTCTGAATTAAGAAACTTTAAATGAACGGTTTAAACCTCATCAAATTCAGTAAAATTTTTATAATAAATGAAAAAATAAATTAAATAAAAATGTATAGTAGGGTAGAAATGGGATTAGATCCCCAAAGTTCTAATATGTTAGAATTATATATAATTAATATATACATAAATGTAGAAGTATGAAACCGGCATTTCCCTACAGATGGTATCGCTATCAGTTTAAAGACCATAAGACCGCTTCTGTAGCGCCATCTTCTCTCTCTAACAGCTGACCAAATTTCTCAACACACAATAACCTAAGTTTCATACACCGGTATATTTTTCTATAACTTCAAACAGTTTTGTGGTTACGAACTATAATTTGCGGACATGATTAGTTTTCTACTATGATTTGAAGAAAATTGGTGCAGAATCGCATAGAATGTTCGTTTAGGTTTGATTCATTCAACAGTCCAAAAATTTCCATCCTAAAAAAACTCACTTGGAAATAACCTATTTAAGTTCTTAATTTATTTATTTATTAAAGTTATTTATATTAGTTATATCTATATATTATATATTTGGACATTTAAACAAAAATACTCTAAAATTATAATTGCTTATCATTATCTATATTAAAGCAGGGTAAATGGTAATTTGCAAGCCGATCCCAGTCTTTTGTTGGAGTCGATCGCGCAGCTAAAACTGACTAAAAAAATGTCGATCACGCATGAATAGAAAAAAATAATGTTGATCATACCAAACTACTATATATTAATTAAAATTTATATATGTATAAGGCATAAAAAGAAATATGTAGATTTACAGGTGAAGTAATCAAAATCCAAAAACAATAATAATAATTACAATAAAAAGTTGTTTTCACAAAAAGTTATAAGAAATTAACAATCCTCCGATTTTGGCAATTGTTAATGACCCATTCCTTTCCTAATTTAAAGCCCCCCCCCCCCCTCCCCAACCACACACCCAGTTTATATCCTGAAATAGTATAAATGTTCTCAATTTTAGAACAAAAAGCTAATTGAATTCGAGATATAGAAAATGTTAATCTAAATTTCGCCTTCAGCCTACAAATTCGATCACATCTTTTTTTACCCTTGTTAGTTAAATGAGATAAAAAAAATCCATTAAATAAAGATTTTCTTCTTTTAATGTTTTTCTTTTTATTTATTTATTTTTCTTTATTTATTTCTTTTTTTTCTCTCGTATATTAAATTAAAGTCGAACTGAATTTTGAACTGCGCTCAAGTTTATCATTCTGCTCTCGATTAAACAACGTAAAAGTGTAGGAGGTGGGTGGTGGGGTGAGGGTGTGGAGGTTGAGGAGGGAGGGGAAAGCGAAATTCCAAGTGATATCAATCCCCAACGACTGAAATCGAATAAACAATTGGAAAGCCGATTTGTCGGCCTTTAAACAGTTTCTGTTCACAATGGTTTCCAAACCAGGGGGACATTTATATTCACCATGTAATAAAATTTGTTAATTTATCGTAGCGCAAAAGAGAAAGAAACAAGAATCAAGCCAACAAACATTTCTTGTCTTAGTTTTGCTTCTCTTCCTTTTTTTTTTAACTCGGACGTCTTAAAAGACTCCCGAGACAATATTTTAAATCTTAACAAAAAACAAAAAAAAAAAAAAAAATCCGACGTTTATGTTGTTGTGACTTTCTTTCAAAAAAGAGATTAAATATATTAATCTGACTTGGTTCTACTTTTCTTCATTTATTGTTTTATAATAAATAATATAAAAAGTAAAAAATCCGAAAATTTTTAATTCATTTAACAATAAAAAATAAATCTGGAGGGTCTCCACTCGACTATCTCGCATATTTGAATTGAATTAAATAACATATAATATTTAAAAATTAAATTTAAGAAATAATTTTTATTAAACCAGCGGATGTTTGGCTCTTTGTTGATGGCATCACGTCACGTGATGGCGCATGATTGACAGTCAACGTGTTAAAAATTAATTCCGGTATTTTCAGAGATTGAATCAAGCTAAAATAATATATATAGTAATTTTATACAATTTTTAATCATGTGAAAAACTATCAAACATACATCTTTATTTTTACGGTCAGTTTAGTAGAAAAAAAATGAAAACGTGGTAGGTAATGACCATCTTCCGAATAAGCCACATTTCTCAAAAGTTGATAGAAAACTACGAATTTTGAATAATGCCCGTATATCAAATTTCATTATTCTACTCAAACCGTTTTTTGCGTAATCTTGTCTACATATACACACACACATACATATGAAACGTCAATTCTCAAATCTTACAGTAAAACGTGAAAATAATCCGGAAAGAATTTTTCATAATAATAAAAACTTCAACGTAAAACTTAACGAATATATTAACACAATATGTGGTTCCCCGAGCCGCCGTTCAAATAATTTAAAAGAATATAAATTAAAAAAAAATATGTCAAAACATACATCCCTTAAATGAACGTCTTAACCGTTTTAGTGCTAAGCAATTTTTGTGAATCTATATGAAAATTGCTATACATTTTTTGATTATTTTAAAGGAAAAATATGGTGTCAAATAAAACACTCTAATTCAGACAAATATAAATCAATTACTATAATTCTTTTTTTAATATAATGTACAAATGTTTTGTGATACTTATATAAAAAATAAACATAAAATATTATGTACTTTTTACTTTTTTTTCTGTTTTGAGATGAAAATTATAAAAAAATATATCTCAACAAGAATGCTTTGCCGCACAAACAGCATGTAGGCCTTTCCTACACCGGGCGCAAATAAGTCGAGATCGTTTTACACTCCCTTTTTTGCTACATACTGTGCACTGGCGCAAGTTACGTCCCGGTAATTTTTCCAGAGCAAATTTTTTGGTTGATGAAGATGGTTGTGTCGACTCGCCATTTTTATAGTTCATCCACTCCATTTCGATATCATCGATAATTTTCGATGTAAATTGTAGCCGGGCAATTTTTTTTTTCGAGTAGTGTTGGATTCATACAAAATATAAGAGTTCAACACCATTCTTCCAAATATATTGAAAACTACTTTCTTCCAATATTTTAGGGTTCTTCGCTCGTCCAAATACACGTATAACATTTTCTCTGACTGTCCACACCTCCCATGTATTTGTTATAGTCATCAATCATACTTGGTTTCACCTTTTCGTATTCAAAATTCCCTTTCTTTTTCTTGATTGTCACATTCTTAGTATCTGCATTGGTTGAAATCAATATGACAGGATTTGGTTTGGACTTCTTGTCTTTGAAAGAACACATCAAAACATCTTCATGTGCTAGGTATTTGGCTTCTCCTACGGTTGCTTTCTTAGCTTCTGGAGGAATCCCTTTTCGATTGCGTCTTATTGTTCCAGTTAGGTATGTATTCTGTTTCAAAAGTTCTTTGGCTAGGCGTAAACTTGTGTAAAAGTTGTCTGTAAACACATGATAGCCTTTGTTCAGATAATTTCCAAGTGAAAGCAATTTTTGCACTACTGCAAATCCAAGACCATATTTTTCTACTAAATCTTGTATATTCTTGAATATTGGCAAAAGTTAGTGTTTCGTCTATTTCTGAAGATGATGATGAAATAGAAGACTCACTTTCAATTCTCAATCTTTTTTTTTTGATGCATTATAACACTGCTATTATTACTGCTTATATACGTTGTTTCACTGTCCGTATAATCATTAGAGATCGAATCATCGTCCGAAGTAATAGCAAGTGACATGGCCATTTTTGCTAAATAATATATAAAAACTGTAAAAAATTGTTTTTAAATGTATAAATATGAACTCTCGTAACAAATTATGCGCGGGATTATAATATATCAACAACAATGAAGCGCCAAAAATACACTGTTGCGCGCGTCAGTTTTGCGCTGCGGCGCAATTTTCAATTGAAACTATCGAATCACTTTTGCGCCGCTTAGCACTCAAACGGTTAATGTTAGAGAAGTATGGCCTGTGGATATAACATAATATATATTTCGAAATTTGATTTTATTTATATTTATAATATTTTGTATTTAAGGAAGTGCTGGGTCTGACGTAGTTGCTGACGTCATTTAAATTTCCTATTTAAAATTAAGAAAAAACTAATAAACGTTCAGAAACAATTTCAAATATTTTAAAAGTACGTATAAATATAACACATATATATATATATATATATATATATATATATATATATATATATATTTGCTAGTATAATAAGATAAGATATAGGAAAATGAAAATAAAAATATTTTATTATATTTTAGATTTGTTATTCAAAATCCATTCAATATTCTAAATGAAGTTATTAAAATAAATAACTCTTTGGAGTAATATTTTGACAATAGGTTAATAGTTTATGGAAAAAACAGGGAACCATTGGACACAACTTTTGGATCGATGACATTTATTGAATCCAGGCCAAAAATGTTTAAAGACTAGTAGCCTCAAACTGGGTGACCGTGGAAATAAATTGACCTGACGCTTTCAATGCATTTTAAGAAGAGTAGCCATTGAAGCGCTCATTCAGCGTATTTTTCGTCGGATTTCGTTCACACATGGCGTTTAGCCACCCTTCTGGATCATTGCCTCTTTTTTATTATAGACGTCTGGTTCATCTCGCTAATTGTATTAGATATGATAATAAATTTTTTTAATTTTCAATATTGAATTTCTTGATTTAAATTTATTAAGTGATTTATGTGATTTATTAAATGAAGTTAGCCAACCATTAAAATAAATTAGAATTTGTATTTTAAAAAATGTATATTTTTGACCTCGTTTATTATAATAATTCATATTCAAATTTTTCTTTTTATTAATTTACAAATTATTATATTTGTACTTAGTTATATATATATATATATATAACAATAAGTCAAAGATTTGTATAGCAAAATTCAAAAGGTATTACATAACTTTTATTAAAATTAGAATTAATTTTTTAACAAGACTGCTAATCACGCGCCATCACGTGACGTGGTACCATCAACAAAGATCCAAACTAGCGCTGGTTTAATAAATATTATTTATTAATTTTAATTTATATAATAATTTAATTTAAATATAATATATGTTATTTAATCTAATTCAAATTTGCGAGATAGTCGATTGGACACTCCAGATTTTTATAAATATAATGGAAAAGGCCAACAAAATAAATATAATGACGTCATCATGTGTGAGAAGCACGCTTAACTATACCATACTCGCGGTCCTGAACAAGGTATCTATAGAAATGTGGTCCACCTAAGATAATTAATCAAAATTTAGAACTTGAAATAAGAAGTAGTGACCTCCAATCAAAAAATTGAAGATAAAGGTTGAGAGGATCCGTTGTAGAGATCATACATCGCCTCTACGCAGCTTAGGCGTCACCTGGCGTTTTCCTTTCATATAATGTATAAAAGTCAAAAGTCAAATATATATATATATATAACAATATTTATGGATTAAATTATTAGATATGCTTTTAAATTATTCATGCTTCTAAAATTAATTACATATGTCTATTAATGAACATATTAAATCTATCATTTTTATTAATTTATTTATCAAAATAACACGTTTTACTATTCAATAAAACATTTTTGTTTATAATAACAAATTTAATTAAAATATAAAATCACATTGTATGTATATATAAATATTAAATTTAATTGAATTTAGTTGATTAATTTTCAACAAATTTATTGATATACCAAATAACCACCCAAAGGTACATACATACATAAATACATACATTTATTTTTAAAAATATAAAAATATATTTTAATGAATATAAAAAAAATATTTTTTTTTATATTATATAAAAAGTTAATTTTTAAAAATGAAACTTTATTTAATTGATTAATTACATTTTCATCTTTTTTTTGACCGACCGACGATAGTAAGGGAGGTATTGTTTTCACACCAAATTTCACATGTGGAGATTTTTACATATCTCCACGAATCATGCATTTTCTAAACAGAAAAAAGTATTTTTAGCATGATGTCTGTCCGTCTGTCCGTCCGTCTGTCCGTCCGTATAGATGTGTACAGCCTGAACGGCTCAACGGATTTTGATGAAATTTGGTATATTTACTTAATATATCAGTAGGATGAATTGATCAACTTTTGGAGCAATTCCGGAAACCGGAAGTGGTAGTATTAGCGATCGACGATAGGAAGGAAAGGGTTATTTTCACACCAAAGGAGATTTTTTTATATATCACCACGAATCATGCATTTTGTATTGGTTTTATCCTCGAAAAAAATCATATTTATTAGTTTTTTCTTGATTTAAAATTATATGACGTCATCCAGCCATGCATGACGTCACAGCCTGGTCTTGCATATATATTATAAATAAAATAAAATTAAAAACGTTTATATTTATTATTTATGTATCCATATCTGTTTTTTATTACATTAATAGATATATGAAAATTATTTGAAATTGTTTCTGTAGCTGGAAATTAATTTATTTCAAACCGTCGGTCGGTTCGGACCTGGCCACAGGTCAACTTATTTTGTTTTTTTTTATTAACAAAAAGAATAAGCCACTGGACTATCTCGCAATTTGAATTGCATTAAATAACATATATTATATTTAAATTAAATTTTTATATAAATTAAAATTAATAAATAAAATTTATTAAACCAGCTAAGTAGTATCTTCTAAAAATTATTTTAATTTTCATCAAAGAATGTACTTTTGATTGTATTCTAATACAATAAATAATAATAATAATATAATAATAGGAATAAAATTAAAGTTTAAATTAGTAGATAAAGAGTATGTTCGATTGGAAATGAGAAATTTAGTGTAAGTCATTAATTTTATTTATTTTTCTTAGAATCTGTATTGATACGTTGGTAAAAAGGTTTTCCTTGTATAAATGTTGATGGATTATTGTTGAAAAACGAATGGAATGTATGCCTGGAGATGAATTATAGTTAGTAAACTATGAAAAGGCACGAATAATATTTGTGTCTGCCTTACTTTGTGCATAAAAGAACGAAAATAAAAGGAATAAAATATTTAGTAAAAAAAATTTGATTTATAATCATTTTTAATAGAGTTTATGTAAATAGAGCTTTAAATATATATATATATATAAGCCGAGAGGCATTCTGGCGGCCAACGAGCTTGTGGTTAAGAAAATCCGTTCTACTGATCATATAACACCTTTACCCCGCTTAGGATACAACCGGCTTAATAGACGCTGTCCTTTCAAAAGATAAATTAATATATATATTAATACCTTTTGTTTGTTCTCAATTCAAATCATTAATTCATTGAATAGCTGTAATTTCTAAACAAAAATTAATAATTATTAAGCCTCTTTTTATAATAAATAGGTAAAAGAAAAATAATAATAAAAAATCAGGAGTGTCTTCACTCGACTATCTGGCAATTTGAATTGGATTAATTAACATATATTATATTTAAATTAAATTTAATTAATTATATATATAAATTATAAATTAAGATTAATAAATACTATTTATTAAACCAGCGCGTGTGGTTCTTTGTTGATGGCACACGTCACGTGCTGGCGCGTGATTTGCAGTCAATCAAGTTGAAACTATATATAGTTTTATACAATTTTTAACCATATAATAAACTATCAAACATATATCTTAATTTTTACGGTCAGTTTAAAGGAAAAAAAATGAAAACGTGGTAGGTAATGACCATCTTCCGAATAAGCCACATTTCTCAAAAGTTGATAGAAAACTACAAATTTTGAATAATGCCCGTGTACCAAATTTCATTATTCTAGCTCAAACCGTTTTTACCTAATCTTGTCTACATACACACATACACAGACACAGGAATTTTTCTCAACCTTACAGTTAGTGAAAATGACTCAGGGACCTTCAAAACGTATAAAAACATCAAAATTCTGTCATCGAAAATTTTCTTCTCTCTGGCGAGAAAGTAAAAGAAATAAATAAAAAAATTTCAATAAATTGACATATGCACACATTATTTAACATTGAAATAATATATTTTAGAATGGAATAAATTTTATAGTATTCTAGTAGTAGTGTAATCTAGTAATTAGAATATAGGGGATATAGAAAAGAATGATAAACTTGTTTGTGAGAAAACTAATTGGGAAGCGACCGGTTGATAGACCAAGCACGCGATGGCTAGACAATGTAAGGAGGTAAGTGAGGGAGTTAGGAGAGAATGGGAGTTGGATGGAATATTGGGGAAAATGGTTTCTGTGGCCAAGAACCATATAGATAAATAGAATGATGAACTTACCACCAAAAGAAAAAAAAAATATTTTGAAATAAAATCGAGTTTTAAAAAAAAGGAAAATATTAGTTTTTGTAGGATTAATTCCATATTGTAAAAATTTACAATTTAATTCTTTAAAAAAATATTTTTTTGATTATATTAATTATAGAATACTCACATATATATATATCTATATATATAAAAAAAGGTTTTTGTCTGCACATTGATCAGAATTTAAAAATTTTTGCATATCTTCGCGTTTCATGACCTCTAGAATCCAAAAGTGACTTTAGAATTTTTCACGTCTGTCTGTCTGTCTGTCTGTCTGTCCGGAAAATTACTATTTTATAGACTCAGAATTGGCTGAACCGATTTCTTTGAAATTACATCACAATATTCTTATATACCTCTAGAGTAACATAGGCTATAAATTTTATTAATATCTTATCAATAACCGCAGAAATTAATTTTTTAAAGTTTATATAATTCTCCGTGTTGTTCATTCAAGAGCAGCTCGCGGCTCACTGTCGGCCTAGCGGAATCATTTCAAACAATGAATTATCATAGAGATTCCCAATCGAAGAATTATTATAATATTTCCCTTTTTATTTTAAATTCTAATATACAAATATCAATTCAATTAAATAATTTATTCTAAAAGTTCTCAATTTAATTAAAATATTTATTAGATCATATTTTTATCTTAAATTATTTTTTATTTAATTGAATATTTCTTCTTTTCTATAATATATATATAATAATATATAAATTTTATCATTGAATAATAAAAAAAAATATTATTTAACCTGAATTAAAATGACTGAATTATATTATCTTTGTTTTTTATTTTAATTTAATTACTCTATTATTAATTACTAAATATATATCTATATTATTAATTAACTATATATATATATATATCTATATATATAAAAAAAGGTTTTTGTCTGCACATTGCTCAGAATTTAAAAATTTTTGCATATCTTCGCGTTTCATGACCTCTAGAATCCAAAAGTGACTTTAGAATTTTTCACGTCTGTCTGTCTGTCTGTCTGTCTGTCTGTCTGTCTGTCTGTCTGTCTGTCTGTCCGGAAAATTACTATTTTATAGACTCAGAATTGGCTGAACCGATTTCTTTGAAATTACATCACAATATTCTTATATACCTCTAGAGTAACATAGGCTATACATTTTATTAATATCTTATCAATAACCGCAGAAATTAATTTTTTAAAGTTTATATAATTCTCCGTGTTGTTCATTCAAGAGCAGCTCGCGGCTCACTGCCGGCCTAGCGGAATCATTTCAAACAATGAATTATCATAGCTATTCCCAATCAAAGAATTATTATAATATTTCCCTTTTTATTTTAAATTCTAATATACAAATATCAATTCAATTAAATAATTTATTCTAAAAGTTCTCAATTTAATTAAAATATTTATTAGATCATATTTTTATCTTAAATTATTTTTTATTTAATTGAATATTTCTTCTTTTCTATAATATATATATAATAATATATAAATTTTATCATTGAATAATAAAAAAAAATATTATTTAACCTGAATTAAAATGACTGAATTATATTATCTTTGTTTTTTATTTTAATTTAATTACTCTATTATTAATTAACTATATATATATATATATATAATATATATTATATAAAAATTAAAATATGATGATATAAAGTTGTTTTAAATTTTTGACATTTTTAAATTGGGTATATTTTTAAATTTATTAAAATGTCTTTTTTATTTATTATGTTTAAAAGATTCATTTTTATTATGTGATATTAATAAAAAATAACGATGCTCTGTGCAAGTCGAATCATGTTGCACATAATTAAATAACAATTGCCAAACAAAGAATATAATATTTTTTTAAATTCTTATATTTAAATATCATTTCAATTAAATAATTTATTCTAAAAGGTCTCATTTTAATGCAATTTATAATTTTCTTCTAATTCAGATTTAGGACAAATCGTACAACATTATATCAAATCTCGCTAAGAACATTCAATATTTTTGTACACAAAATATTCAGAGTATTGGCTAAGCGTATCACTCACAATCAGTTTGTATTGAAATTTATATAAATTAACAAAGTAAAAATTTTTATTTGTTTAAATTTTATTATAATGAATCAAAAAAAATTAAATATATAGATCACATGATTAAGAGAAGCAAAAAACTTGACAGAAAATAACTGTTGGATGGAGGTCGGACATGACAGAAACTGTAAGCGAAATCTTCATATTGCGACGAATAATTTTCAAATCCCCTAGGACCACAGAATTTAAGTTCTTTTAAGGAAAATAACTATGATCTAAAAAAATTAATAAATGAACTTAATAATAAAAAAACAAATAAATCAATTAATTTAAATTAATACTATTAATGAATGTATATATTGATAATTTATCTATAGTTTTATACCGTTAATTTTTATAAATTGTCTCAAGTCTCTATTTTTGCATTTTCTCAAGTTTCATTATAATTAAAAATATTCAATAATAATCTAGCAATGAAAATAAAATACCAAAATGTAATGATCAAGAAATATTATACTCTATTATAACATATACAATACTTATAAACTATAGGCGGAGGAAATATTAGGAGATATCATTGCGGGTTCAGGCCAAATCGATCAACATTAATTAAGATATTTTCATTATGACAGATATTAGGAACAAAACCGCGAATTCAATATTTCTGTTCACTAATTATTTGTAGACTTTAGTAAAACATACGCATAACTCAATAGATCCGGATAAACTTTTTCAAATTTTCAATCTTCAAATTTCTCTTGAAGGTAGTAAAGAAAGAATAAGATGCGGAAATCAATTGTAAAATATTAGGTTACTCAGACGACTTAAATATAATAGGAGATTCGGCAATTGCAATTACAGATAGCGAGGAAAATTTAATGGAGGTTTGAAATTAATAGTGATAAGAAAAAATATTTAGTAACAAAGAGGAAGAGTATTAGCATACAAAATCTTAAGATACAAAATGTAGAATTTGAATATGTAGAAAAATTGAATGTAATCACGAAGGATAATAATATTTGAGAAGAATTTAAATCGGGGTTGCAATCGGGAAACGCCTGTTATCTGCAATAAAGAGGCTTATCTCTTCAAAATTATTATCAAAGGGAATATATAAAAAGATTATTTTGCCTGTTGCATTATATGGGTGGGAGGCATGGTCTATGACCCTTGGAGATGAGAGTAGATTCAGAGTATTTGAGAATAGGATTCTTCCCTGCATTTATTGGCCAAAGAAAGATGAGGTCACCGGGTATGAGGGAGACTGTATAACAAGAAATTGCATGGCCTCTCTGCATCTTCAGAAATAGTTAGGGTTATAAAAGGGAAAAAGCTGCGATAGGCAGGGCACGTGGCAAGAATGGGAGAGGAAAAAGATATTGATGGGAAGACCGATTGGAAAACGTCCGCTTGGAAAACCAATGACGCGTAGGAAGGGACGTAAGAGAGATGGAATAAGGGCTCAGGATAGGGACACTTGGAGAAATGTGGTTGTTGCGGCTAAGAACTTTAGAGTATCTTTGAGCCACATAGGTAGATAGATATAACATATACAATAATAATATATATAATTAATATAGTGATTAAATTAAAATATATTTTTTAAATAAGAACACAAAAAGAAATGAATGTTTTATGTAATATACTGATTGAAACAAAATGGATGAAAACCTTTTAATACTTTCAACCACCAAATACTATGTACAACTCGGGGGTACAGGGGGCGGAGCCCCCGTCTAGGTGTGAAGAGCGCCGAAGGCGCTCTGAGCAGCTAGTATTATATAAAAATTAAAATATGATGATATAAAGTTGTTTTAAATTTTTGACATTTTTAAATTGGGTATATTTTTTAAATTTATTAAAATGTCTTTTTTATTTATTATGTTTAAAAGATTCATTTTTATTATGTGATATTAATAAAAAATAACGATGCTCTGTGCAAGTCGAATCATGTTGCACATAATTAAATAACAATTGCCAAACAAAGAATATAATATTTTTTTAAATTCTTATATTTAAATATCATTTCAATTAAATAATTTATTCTAAAAGGTCTCATTTTAATTAATTTAATAAAATATTTAAATCACCATTCAATTTTTTATTAATAGGCTTCTTTTTTTATTTTTAATTTTTAATAAATTCTCTTTTTTTGATATGATATTAATAAAAAATAATATTAAATTGTATATATAAATATAAAAATTAGAATATTTGAATTTTTTTAAATTTTAACACATGTAATCAATCATATGCATTAAGAATGGAAAATTTTTAAAATCAACTTGCTATTAAATTCAGAAAAAAATACTGATATATAGAAAATATAGACTATTCGAATATAATTTAAAACTCTTTCTCTCCTTCTATTTTAAATTAAAAAAACGGAGTTTTAAGAAATTTAGATGCCATATGCAACATGGGTGGGTAAATGAATTGGGCTGGAAGAGGAGGCAATTTATAATTTTCTTCTAATTCAGATTTAGGACAAATCGTACAACATTATATCAAATCTCGATAAGAACATTCAATATTTTTGTACACAAAATATTCAGAGTATTGGCTAAGCGTATCACTCACAATCAGTTTATATTGAAATTTATATAAATTAACAAAGTAAAAATTTTTATTTGTTTAAATTTTATTATAATGAATCAAAAAAAATTAAATATATAGATCACATGATTAAGAGAAGCAAAAAACTTAACAGAAAATAACTGTTGGATGGAGGTCGGACATGACAGAAACTGTAAGCGAAATCTTCATATTGCGACCAATAATTTTCAAATCCCCTAGCACCACAGAATTTAAGTTTCTTTTAAGGAAAATAACTATTATCTAAAAAAATTAATAAATGAACTTAATAATAAAAAAAACAAATAAATCAATTAATTTAAATTAATACTATTAATGAATGTATATATTGGTAATTTATCTATAGTTTTATACCGTTAATTTTTATAAATTGTCTCAAGTCTCTATTTTTGCATTTTCTCAAGTTTCATTATAATTAAAAATATTCAATAATAATCTAGCAATGAAAATAAAATACCAAAATGTAATGATCAAGAAATATTATACTCTATTATAACATATACAATACTTATAAACTATAGGCGGAGGAAATATTAGGAGATATCATTGCGGGTTCAGGCCAAATCGACCAACATTAATTAAGATATTTTCATTATGACAGATATTAGGAACAAAACCGCGAATTCAATATTTCTGTTCACTAATTATTTGTAGACTTTAGTAAAACATACGCATAACTCAATAGATCCGGATAAACTTTTTCAAATTTTCAATCTTCAAATTTCTCTTGAAGGTAGTAAAGAAAGAATAAGATGCGGAAATCAATTGTAAAATATTAGGTTACTCAGACGACTTAAATATAATAGGAGATTCGGCAATTGCAATTACAGATAGCGAGGAAAATTTAATGGAGGTTTGAAATTAATAGTGATAAGAAAAAATATTTAGTAACAAAGAGGAAGAGTATTAACATACAAAATCTTAAGATACAAAATGTAGAATTTGAATATGTAGAAAAATTGAATGTAATCACGAAGGATAATAATATTTGAGAAGAATTTAAATCGGGGTTGCAATCGGGAAACGCCTGTTATCTGCAATAAAGAGGCTTATCTCTTCAAAATTATTATCAAAGGGAATATATAAAAAGATTATTTTGCCTGTTGCATTATATGGGTGGGAGGCATGGTCTATGACCCTTGGAGATGAGAGTAGATTCAGAGTATTTGAGAATAGGATTCTTCCCTGCATTTATTGGCCAAAGGAAGATGAGGTCACCGGGTATGAGGGAGACTGTATAACAAGAAGTTGCATGGCCTCTCTGCATCTTCAGAAATAGTTAGGGTTATAAAAGGGAAAAAGCTGCGTTAGGCAGGGCACGTGGCAAGAATGGGAGAGGAAAAAGATATTGGTGGGAAGACCGATTGGAAAACGTCCGCTTGGAAAACCAATGACGCGTAGGAAGGGACGTAAGAGAGATGGAATAAGGGCTCAGGATAGGGACACTTGGAGAAATGTGGTTGTTGCGGCTAAGAACTTTCGAGTATCTTTGAGCCACATAGGTAGATAGATATAACATATACAATAATAATATATATAATTAATATAGTGATTAAATTAAAATATATTTTTTAAAAAAGAACACAAAAAGAAATGAATGTTTTATGTAATATACTGATTGAAACAAAATGGATGAAAACCTTTTAATACTTTCAACCACCAAATACTATGTACAACTCGGGGGTACAGGGGGCGGAGCCCCCGTCTAGGTGTGAAGAGCGCCGAAGGCGCTCTGAGCAGCTAGTATATATATATATAAGGAAAAAATTAATTTAGAATTTTTTTTAACAATTTATATTTTGTTGGATGTCATAAAGGTAAAAAAATAATAATAATAACTATCATTTTAATATGTTAGAATGTTTTCTATGGGAGAGAGAAAGGTGGGAGGAGTGGGGGAAGGATTAGAGTGAAGAGGGTAGTTGGATGATTCCCTACCCCCTTTTCAGATTTTTTTTTCAAAATTTATTTTCTAAATGTTACGCAAATGGAGAGGGGACTTGAATTTGACAGAAAGTTGTGCGTACCAACTGTTTGGAGAGGACGTTTCATGGACACGTTCATATTCTCATGTCGGTGAGCACCTGTTTAGGTGACATGCAGTTCACTTCATCCGTTATGAATACCCGAAATTCTTTTCCTCTTATAGATAAACCTTTCTGGAAATTCACTTCATTTCCTACATCATGCTTATATATATCAACATTTCTGCTATTTCTCTTAATAATAATAATAATAATAATAATTCTAAAATAACAGAATATATATAAATATATATATTTGATTTTTGATGTCAAAATAAAAGAAGTTGACCTGTGGCCAGGTCCGAACCGACCGGCGCTTTGAAGTAAATTAATTTCCAGCTACAAAAACAATTTCAAATAATTTTAATATATCTATTAATGTAATTAAAAACAGATATGGATACATAAATACTAAATATAAACATTTTTAATTTTATTTTATTTATAATATATATGCAAGACCAGGCTGTGACGTCATGAATGGCTGGATGACGTCATATAATTTTAAATCAAGAAAAAACTAATAAATATGATTTTTCTCGAGGATAAAACCAATACAAAGTGAATGATTTGTGGTGATATGTAAAAAATCTGCTCATGTGAAATTTGGTGTGAAAATAACCCTTCCCTTCCTATCGTCGATCGCTAATACTACCACTTCCCGTATCCGGATTTGCACCAAAAGTTGATCAATTCATCTCACTGATGCATTAAGTAAATATACCAAATTTCATCAAAATCCGTTTAGTCGTTCAGGCTGTACACATTTATACGGACGGACAGAAGGACAGACGGAAGGACAGACGGACGGACGGACAGACATCATGCTAAAAATACTTTTTTCTGTTAAGAAAATGCATGATTCGTGGAGATATGTAAAAATCTCCACATGTGAAATTTGGTGTGAAAACAATACCTCCCTTACTAACGTCGGTCGGTAAAAAATGAAGTATAGTATAAAACAGTTTTATGATGAAAATTTATAATTAAATACTTAAAGACTCTAATAGAGAGGTAAAAAAGAGGTTCACCTAGCAGTAAGCATATATATCACTTTATTCAAGGATTGTAATAAAAATATTTATCTCTTTAGGTAAAGATAACAGAATGAAAAAAAATGTTACAATTCTTTTATTTACTTTAAGTTGAATTATTTTATTTAATAAAATAAGCTGGAATGTCTCCACTCGACCATCTCACAATTTGAATTGCATTAAATAACATATATTATATTTAAATTAAATTTAATTAATTAAATTATAAATAAAAATTAAGAAATAATATTTATTAAAACAGCGCGTGTTTGAATCTTTGTTGAAGGCACCACGTCACGTGTTGGCGCGTGATTTGCAGTCATGTTAAAAAATTAATTCCTGTACTTTCAGAGATTCAATCAAGCTGAAATTCTATATATAGCAGTTTTATACAATTTTTAATCATGTGAGATAGTGACAGATTTGTTAATAATTTATTGTAATTTTTATCCTACTTTATAAATAAATATATTACAAAGAACATAACTCTTTTTATCTAGATGTGTAAATTTCCTAACTTCAATTTAAAAATTGTGGAATTTTCAGTTAAATGAAAAATTATTTATTTGGAGATAAAACCAACCTTTCAGCAATAATATGAAAAAATAAAAATTTATTGGTGAAATATCAGTTTTACCTCTAAATAAATCATTTTTCACTTAAGTTAAAATTCCAAAAAAATTTTCATTCCAATAATTCCTTCTAAATGAAAATAAATTTATAAAAAAAAAAAAACAAAGCCCCCCACCCGCTTTTTCGTCAATTAGTTATTCTTAATATAGCCAGAAGGCACTAAATAAGGATTCAAAAGTTAACATGGTCGTGTCAAGTCTGATATATGGTTTGTGGTTTAAATAATGCACCAAAAGTTTTATTTTGAAATTGAATCGTTGCCACAGACTATCGTTACTATCTTAAGACGAATATTTGGTTGTTATTTTCATTGCAAATCAAAATCAAAAGTGAAAACCTGTGTTAAAAACGTTTATATTACTTATTAGCTAGTATATATTTTATAATTGATAATAGGTTAATCAATTTAAAATGGATCTTTATTCAGAAGAAGACACAAAATATCCAATATATATAGGTAATTTTTATTTCAATCTTTTTTTCATCAAAAGTAATTAATTGTCCCTAAAATGATAATTATACAAAAAAGTTACTTCAAAATGGATTTGAATAAAACTTTACCAGTGAATTCCTTTTTTTATTCTAATAAACTTTTCTTATGAAATTTTTGCGGGACACTCCTAGAATACGAAGTAAAAACTATTAAAATTTGCATATATATCTGTGAAGTAGGTAAAATTTAAATTAATTTGTGAAAAAATTAAATATTTATTTAATAATAATTAAATTAAATATTATATAAAATAAAAAAACTTATTTTATAAATAAAAAAAAATTATTTTATAAATATAAAAAATAAAAAATATTCTATAAATATAAAAAATATTATTTTAAACAGAATTAAATATTATTTAATATGGGATTAAATATTATTTGAATAAAAAGAAAATATTTTTTATAGCTAAAATTAAATTTTTATTTCTGATTTTTTCATCGAAAGTAATGTTAATGTCACTAAAATTATTTTTTTTAATATTATTTGTAGTAATCTTATTCCTTAAATTTAATTATTTAATACTTTATATATACTTAATATATAAAATTATAATAAATTAAAATAACGAAAACAATTCTTTTTTAGGTCCTCTATATTCTTGTGTATATTGCCATACGAATTTTATAAGTGAGGAATTTTTATGTAAACATCTAAAAAAATGTTTTCATCAAAAAATATTTTCTATTTTCAAAAATGAGTTAAAACTCAAAAAGGATACAGAGAAATATTTAGACGAAAAATTTAAAGAAGAAACTGATTCAAACCATACTGAAGACAGGCGTTTTCAATGTAATTATTGTAAAAAGAAATTTAATCAGAAATCAACTTTAAATAAACATTTATTAATTCATTCAGGAGAAAAACCTTTTGAATGTAATTATTGTAAAAAGAAATTTAATGATAAATCAAATTTAAAAACACATTTATTAATTCATACAGAAGAAAAACCTTTTGAATGTACTTATTGTGAAAAGAAATTTAATCAGAAATCAAATTTAGATAAACATTTATTAATTCATACAGAAGAAAAACCTTATGAATGTAATTATTGTCAAAAGAAATTTAATCAGAAATCAAGTTTAGATAAACATTTATTAATTCATTCAGGAGAAAAACCTTTTGAATGTAATTATTGTGAAAAGAAATTTAATAAGAAATCTGATTTAGCTAGACATTTATTAATTCATTCAGGAGAAAAACCTTTTGAATGTAATTATTGTGAAAAGAAATTTAATGTGAAATCAAATTTAGATAAACACTTATTAATTCATTCAGGAGAAAAACGTTTTGAATGTAATGATTGTGAAAAGAAATTTAATCAGAAATCAAATTTAGTAAAACATTTATTAATTCATACAGGAGAAAAACCTTTTGAATGCAATTATTGTGAAAAGAAATTTAATCAGAAATCAAGTTTAGATAAACATTTATTAATTCATTCAGGAGAAAAACCTTTTGAATGCAATTATTGTGAAAAGAAATTTAATGTGAAATCAAATTTAGATAAACACTTATTAATTCATTCAGGAGAAAAACGTTTTGAATGTAATGATTGTGAAAAGAAATTTAATCAGAAATCAAATTTAGATAAACATTTATTAATTCATACAGAAGAAAAACGTTTTGAATGTAATGATTGTGAAAAGAAATTTAATCAGAAATCAAATTTAGTAAAACATTTATTAATTCATACAGGAGAAAAACCTTTTGAATGTAATTATTGTGAAAAGAAATTTAATCAGAAATCTGATTTAGCTAGACATTTATTAATTCATTCAGGAGAAAAACCTTTTGAATGCAATTATTGTGAAAAGAAATTTAATGTGAAATCAAATTTAGATAAACACTTATTAATTCATTCAGGAGAAAAACGTTTTGAATGTAATGATTGTGAAAAGAAATTTAATAAGAAATCTGATTTAGCTAGACATTTATTAATTCATTCAGGAGAAAAACCTTTTGAATGCAATTATTGTGAAAAGAAATTTAATCAGAAATCAAGTTTAGATAAACATTTATTAATTCATTCAGGAAAAAAACCTTTTGAATGCAATTATTGTGAAAAGAAATTTAATGTGAAATCAAATTTAGATAAACACTTATTAATTCATTCAGGAGAAAAACGTTTTGAATTTAATGATTGTGAAAAGAAATTTAATCAGAAATCAAATTTAGATAAACATTTATTAATTCATACAGAAGAAAAACGTTTTGAATGTAATGATTGTGAAAAGAAATTTAATCAGAAATCAAATTTAGTAAAACATTTATTAATTCATACAGGAGAAAAACCTTTTGAATGTAATTATTGTGAAAAGAAATTTAATCAGAAATCAAGTTTAGATAAACATTTATTAATTCATACAGAAGAAAAACCTTATGAATGTAATTATTGTCAAAAGAAATTTAATCAGAAATCAAGTTTAGATAAACATTTATTAATTCATTCAGGAGAAAAACCTTTTGAATGTAATTATTGTGAAAAGAAATTTAATAAGAAATCTGATTTAGCTAGACATTTATTAATTCATTCAGGAGAAAAACCTTTTGAATGTAATTATTGTGAAAAGAAATTTAATGTGAAATCAAATTTAGATAAACACTTATTAATTCATTCAGGAGAAAAACGTTTTGAATGTAATGATTGTGAAAAGAAATTTAATCAGAAATCAAATTTAGTAAAACATTTATTAATTCATACAGGAGAAAAACCTTTTGAATGCAATTATTGTGAAAAGAAATTTAATCAGAAATCAAGTTTAGATAAACATTTATTAATTCATTCAGGAGAAAAACCTTTTGAATGCAATTATTGTGAAAAGAAATTTAATGTGAAATCAAATTTAGATAAACACTTATTAATTCATTCAGGAGAAAAACGTTTTGAATGTAATGATTGTGAAAAGAAATTTAATCAGAAATCAAATTTAGATAAACATTTATTAATTCATACAGAAGAAAAACGTTTTGAATGTAATGATTGTGAAAAGAAATTTAATCAGAAATCAAATTTAGTAAAACATTTATTAATTCATACAGGAGAAAAACCTTTTGAATGTAATTATTGTGAAAAGAAATTTAATCAGAAATCTGATTTAGCTAGACATTTATTAATTCATTCAGGAGAAAAACCTTTTGAATGCAATTATTGTGAAAAGAAATTTAATGTGAAATCAAATTTAGATAAACACTTATTAATTCATTCAGGAGAAAAACGTTTTGAATGTAATGATTGTGAAAAGAAATTTAATCAGAAATCAAGTTTAGATAAACATTTATTAATTCATTCAGGAGAAAAACCTTTTGAATGCAATTATTGTGAAAAGAAATTTAATCAGAAATCAAGTTTAGATAAACATTTATTAATTCATTCAGGAAAAAAACCTTTTGAATGCAATTATTGTGAAAAGAAATTTAATGTGAAATCAAATTTAGATAAACACTTATTAATTCATTCAGGAGAAAAACGTTTTGAATTTAATGATTGTGAAAAGAAATTTAATCAGAAATCAAATTTAGATAAACATTTATTAATTCATACAGAAGAAAAACGTTTTGAATGTAATGATTGTGAAAAGAAATTTAATCAGAAATCAAATTTAGTAAAACATTTATTAATTCATACAGGAGAAAAACCTTTTGAATGTAATTATTGTGAAAAGAAATTTAATCAGAAATCAAGTTTAGATAAACATTTATTAATTCATTCAGGAGAAAAACCTTTTGAATGCAATTATTGTGAAAAGAAATTTAATGTGAAATCAAATTTAGATAAACACTTATTAATTCATTCAGGAGAAAAACGTTTTGAATGTAATGATTGTGAAAAGAAATTTAATCAGAAATCAAATTTAGATAAACATTTATTAATTCATACAGAAGAAAAACGTTTTGAATGTAATGATTGTGAAAAGAAATTTAATCAGAAATCAAATTTAGTAAAACATTTATTAATTCATACAGGAGAAAAACCTTTTGAATGTAATTATTGTGAAAAGAAATTTAATCAGAAATCTGATTTAGCTAGACATTTATTAATTCATTCAGGAGAAAAACCTTTTGAATGCAATTATTGTGAAAAGAAATTTAATGTGAAATCAAATTTAGATAAACACTTGTTAATTCATTCAGGAGAAAAACGTTTTGAATGTAATGATTGTGAAAAGAAATTTAATCAGAAATCAAGTTTAGATAAACATTTATTAATTCATTCAGGAGAAAAACCTTTTGAATGCAATTATTGTGAAAAGAAATTTAATCAGAAATCAAGTTTAGATAAACATTTATTAATTCATTCAGGAAAAAAACCTTTTGAATGCAATTATTGTGAAAAGAAATTTAATGTGAAATCAAATTTAGATAAACACTTATTAATTCATTCAGGAGAAAAACGTTTTGAATTTAATGATTGTGAAAAGAAATTTAATCAGAAATCAAATTTAGATAAACATTTATTAATTCATACAGAAGAAAAACGTTTTGAATGTAATGATTGTGAAAAGAAATTTAATCAGAAATCAAATTTAGTAAAACATTTATTAATTCATACAGGAGAAAAACCTTTTGAATGTAATTATTGTGAAAAGAAATTTAATCAAAAATCAAATTTAGATAAACATTTACTAATACATAAAGGAGAAAAACCTTTTGAATGTAATTATTGTGAAAAGAAATTTAATCAAAAATCAAATTTAGATAAACATTTACTAATTCATAGAGGAAAAAAACCTTTTGAATGTAATGATTGTGAAAAGAAATTTAATCAGAAATCAAATTTTAAAACACATTTATAAATACATAATGTTTAAAAAATAGACTTAATAATGAAAAGAAGATTTTCTTTGAAAATAGCTTATATACACTATAGCATAAATTGTAGTTTAAATCAATAAAAATCTTGATTTATTTAACTTATATTATATTAAGTATTTCATTTCGGCTATTAAAAAATACATTATAACTAATTATCTATTACATTTAAGAGTCCAATCATTATTATTTATATGTTAGTTAATTTATTATTTATTCATACAATTTTAAAATATGTCCAATGATTCTTTCATTTTATTAATCTATAATTGTTAATAAAATCGAAACTTAATAAAAATCCTTATTTTAATTCTTACACGAGACAAGCATTTTGAAATTAATTTAATCATATTTAAATTTTCATTTAGTAATTCATACAGGTAAAAAATTTTTGTAATGAAATTTTATTATAAAAAGAAAATTTTTAAACCTTTATATTAATACATACTGTTTGAATAAAAGGCGTATTAATGCTGACTAAAGATTATTTTTGTTTCTTTTTTTGATTAATGTTATTTACTTTATAATTTTATGTTCAATTCAATAAAAATATTATATATTTAAATGATATTAATATTAATGATTGTATTTTGGCTATTAATAAAAACATTATTATCTAAATACATTTAAAAATCTTGTTTATTATTCACCCATCCACCCACACACACCCACTAAGAGAGAGAGAGAGAGACACACACACCCACACACCCACTAAGAGGGAGAGAGAGAGACACACACACACACACACTCACACAAAATGTTCGTTTATTTGTTATCTATTTATTCAAATCTAAAATTCGCCAAAAGCTGCTTTCAATTTACTAATCAATAAGAATAAATTTTTACACGAGAATGCAATTTGAATATACTTATTGTAATTAATTGCTTGTATATAATAAAAAATTTGATTTATATTTTCAATTCTTTAAACTTACAGGGAATAATGTTATTGATAATATATATCTATTATCTGGAACACCGAGCTCTCGCTCGACCCTTTGACAAATTTATATAATTTATTATTATTTATCTATTAAACTTTAAAAATTTTATAATTTTTCCAATTATTTATTTCAATTGTTAAATGGGTTTTCTAAAATCAAAAATTTGTTTCCCAAAATGGTACAAATTAATTAAAATAACTTGATTTTCATTTCAAGATGAAAAATAGATTCAAATTGACTTGATTAAATATTTGATCTTATATTATATATATATATATGTTGTTATAATTAGATGGCTTCAGTTTTATATTTTTCAAGGTATATCTTATAGACTGTTTCGACCAAGGATTACTATAATAAAATCTGGGCTGTCTCCACTCGACTATCTCGCAAATTGCATTGGATTAAATAACATATATTATATTTAAATTAAATTTAATTAAATTTGTTGATGGCACCACGACACGTGCTGGCGCGAGATTTGAAGTGTTAAAAAAATAATTCCAGTACTTTCAGAGATTTAATCAAGCTGAAATTCTATATATAGCAGTTTTATACAATATTTAATCATGTGAAAAACTATCAAACTTATATATTTATTTTTACAGTCAGTTTAGAGGAAAAAATAATGAAAACATGGTAGGTAATGACCCACTTCCGATTGAGCTACATTTCTCAAAAGTTGATAGAAAACTACAAATTTTAAATAAAACCCATGTACTAAATTTCATGATTCTAGTTCAAACCGTTTTTGCCTAATCTTGTCTACATACACACAAACACAGACATTTTTCTCAACCTTAGTGAAAATGACTCAGGGACCGTCAAAACGTATAAAAACATCAAAATCCTGACATCGAAAAATTTCCGTGATCGCAATACTGGCGAGATGGTAATAAATGGAAAAATGTGAATTTCCATGAATACTATTCTCCAGATTTAGCCCCGAGTGACTATTTCTTGTTTCCAAACATGAAGAAAAGGCTCGCCGGAAAGAGATTTGTATCTCACATACAAATACCTGTTTTGATGTCCTCGACAAATCTTATTTTTTGAAAGGAATATACAATTTGGGGAAAACTTGGACGAAGCGTATAGAGCTCAAAGTAACTACGTTGAAAAATAAAATAACCTTATATCCAAAAACATGTTTTTTCATTCAAAAAGTCACTGACTTATTGACCAGTACTCTTACTAATACTTAAAGTATTAAAAATTATTTGAAAATTACATAAAAAAATACTTTATGCTTGAAAGAAATTCTATCTGAAGGAATGAAAACGCCAAGCCGTCATTATAATACAAATTTATATTTTACTAATATATCTACGTTAAGAAAATATTTCCCCCATATAAAAATAAAATTAATTAATTAAATCTAATTAATGAATTATTATTTGATAAAACTATATAAAGATCAAATGTCATTCACTAGTTAAAAAAAAATATTTGAAATTAAATGGATGAACATATATTATTGTATTGACTATTGAAAATATGTTCAAGACAAATATACGATATATATATATATATATATATATATATATATATATATATATAGCATACGTGTACTCCGCACCAGAATATCGAATGATTCAATGAACCAACTCTTTCCATTGAACTGGGAGGTATGATTCAATTGAGCTGAATGATTGGATTCTTAAGATTTGGTTCTTAAGATTTGCTAATACCGTTCTTTTCCTTTGCTTTAAGACAAAAAAAAGACATTTCTGATTAACCGATTCTTTTCATTATATCATGATGCTGGTGGTAAAGAATTATTATTTACAAATATATATATATTATATATACATATTAACACTCACTATAGATATACATATAATTATATATATATATAGGGTGACCATATTTCGAAAACACCAAACCGGGACAAACGGTTTACCTTTTTTTTACCGACCGACGATAGTAAGGGAGGTATTGTTTTCACACCAAATTTCACATGTGGAGATTTTTACATATCTCCACGAATCATGCATTTTCTAAACAGAAAAAAGTATTTTTAGCATGATGTCTGTCCGTCCGTCTGTCCGTCCGTCCGTATAGATGTGTACAGCCTGAACGGCTCAACCGATTTTGATGAAATTTGGTATATTTACTAAATGCATCAGTGGGATGAATTGATCAACTTTTGGTGCAATTCCGGAAACCGGAAGTGGTAGTATTAGCGATCGACGATAGGAAGGAAAGGGTTATTTTCACACCAAATGAGATTTTTTTTATATATCACCACGAATCATGCACTTTGTATTGGTTTTATCCTCGAGAAAAATCATATTTATTAGTTTTTTCTTGATTTAAAATTATATGACGTCATCCAGCCATTCATGACGTCACAGCCTGGTCTTGCATATATATTATAAATAAAATAAAATTAAAATTAAAGCTTAGTCCAGAAAACGTTTGACCAATAGGCTGTCCCGAAGACTTTTCGCGACGCCGGGACAGAGCACCTAAAAACGGGACGTTTGGTCACCCTATATATATATATATATATCCATTCATATATGGTACAAATTCCCGACCAGACAATCGAATAATTCAATGAACCAACTCTTTGATTCAATTGAGCTGAATGATCGGATTCTTAAGATTTGGTTGCTAATACCGTTCTTTTCTTTTAAAACAAAAAAAAAAAACATTTCTGATTAACCGATTTATTTCATCATATGCTTGTGCTAAAGAATTATTATTTACAAAAATCTTAAAAAATTGAAGAGATTATTTATATTCATGTTGGACTCGTATTTTATTGTACTAAAACAAATACCTGAAAGAACTAAATTCATCAGCTCTTTCTCCAAATTCTTCTGGTTCCATAATTTTGTCGCTCAACTCTATGGATAAATCCCAGTTTTTATGAACAGAAGAATAGTAATCCGATATTGATAATGCTCCTCTATCTGATAACAATAGCAAATCATTATTTAGCTTCAAAAAAAGCACTTTATCTGAGTCAAATGTGAAACAATTATGATGATTTAAAAGATCAGTACCATTAACACTAAATCTTTCATCTATTCTCAAACTATGAGAGCAATAATCTCGCTCTAATTCTCCATTCTGAAGTTTGTAATATTCTTCCCCATCAAATGTAACTGTAAAAGAACCAATACTTACTAAAATATTAATTGAAAATGAAATTTATTTAGTGAAAATTAAAAACAAAAAATATTAATTATAAAATCATTTATTTTGTTTGATTTCAAAACAACTTTTTTTTTTATGTCGATGTTAATTCATAAATAATCATTAAACTTAGCTCATATATTTTTATTATGGTTTCTCTCTCTCGGTATTCCCTCACCTCCTGTTCAATGTAGAACATAATTAACATTTGTAACATCTTATTTACATTGTTTTTTTTAAACTATTTTATTATCGTATTTCTTTTTTATGACACATCCCATCACTAGATCTGTAAAAAATAATTTATATTTATATATATATTTTATTTTAAAATTAATATATATATATATATATATATATATATATATATATATATAGTACCGGGACCCCGAGCCTCGGCTGGGGAATTAAGTTAAAATTAGCTGGAGTGTCTCCACTCGACTATCTCGCAATTTGAATTGGATTAAATAACATAATATATTATATTTAAATTAAATTTAATTAATTATAAATTATAAATAATAAATATTAAACCAGCGCATGTTTGGCTTTGTTGATGGCACCACGTCACATGTTGGCGCGTGAGAATTGCAGTGTTAAAAAATTAATTCTGGTAATTTCAGCGAATCAATCAAGCTGAAATTCTATATATAGCAGTTTTATACAATCTTTAATCATGTGAAAAATTATCAAACATATATCTTTATTTTTACGGTCACTTTAGAGGAAAAAAAATCAAAACGTTGTAGGTAATGACCCTCTTCCGGTTGAGCTACATTTCTCAAAAGTTGATAGAAAACTAGGAATTTTGAATAATGCTCATGTACCAAATTTCATCATTCTAGCTCAAACCGTTTTTGCGTAATCTTGTCTACATACACACACACACACACACACAGACATTTTTCTGAACCTTAGTGAAAATAATTCAGGAACCTTCAAAACGTATAAAAACATCAAAATCTCAACATCGAAAATTTTCGTGATCGCAATACTATCTCTGGCGAGATAGTAAAAAATGATTCATTATTATTGGGTTTGGCTGATAATATTAATACCTGGGACACCGACCTCTCGCTCGACCCTTTAAAAAATATTGATATAGGTACAATTCTTTAATTATTTATTACAATTATTAAAAGTTGTTAGAGCGGTTTTTGAGAACCCATTGCTATATATATATATATACAATTTTATCTAGCATAATAAGATAAGATAAATTAAAAAAAAAATATTCATAAAACATACACCCCTTAAACGTTAACAGATACATTTAAATTATTTGAAATTGTTTCTGTAGCTGGAAATTAATTTATGTCAAACCGTCGGTCGGTTCATGTCAACTTATTTAAAATTTGATATCTACATGTTGTCATTCAAAGAAAGTTTATATTTTTATTTTTTATGTTATATTTATATTTATATTTTATTATATTTTAAATTTTATTTTTTGAATATTTACCTTTTTAAATTATTTATAAAACACTGAAAACATTCAAGATTATATGAATAAATAATTTTAAATAATTAATCTCATAATTGGATTTTCATTTTCAAGTAAGTAAGATATTATTATGTGTGGATTCACAATGTATGAAGAGACACTTCAAGAAATGTGGATGTTGCGGGCAAGAGACTACCGTAGAGCACAGAGATAGATAGATATAACATTTACAATAATAATATATAATTAATTTACTGATTAAATTAAAATATATTAAAAGTAAGAACACAAAAACGAATAAATGTTTTATCTAATATACTGATTGAACAGCTAGTTTAGTATAATATTTTGTATTTACGGAGTCGCTGTATAATAAATTGATGACGTCATTTAATTCTCCTATATTTCGAATAAAGATAAATCTTCTAAACGTTGTGAAACAATTTCAAATAATTTAAATGTATCTATTAATGAAATAAAAAACAAATATGAATATGATATAAATATTTTTAATTTTATTTTAAAAATAGATATATATCTCACAGGCGGTGGCTGTGACATCATATCTATTTAAATTAAAAAAAAAACTAATGAAGATGATTTTTTCCAGAGATGTGATCAATAAAACACAATTTTTCTTTATAAATACTATCTCTAGTGTGAATTTCAAAAAAATCGTTAGAGTGGTTTTTGAGAACCCAATTATATATATATATATATATATATATATAATTTTAGCTAGCATAATAAGATAAGATATATTATAGGAAGCTTGATAACGAGACATGACCCGAGATTTCATCTTTCTCACCCCTCCTCATCTTTTTTCATTGAGTTTTATTGTGCATAGAAAATTTCAAACTCAAAAATTTTATAATAAATGGTTTTAGCTGTCAGTGTAAGGAAATTGCTCATCGTCCAAGCGACATTGATGTTCAAAAAAAGAGAGGGGGGGGGAATAGAGAAGGGGACGACAAAAAAACCGCCGCAATTTGCTCGATGGAAAAAGATTAATTAACGTTACAGATCGTGACAGATACTACTATACATAACTAACCTTCTTAGCATAAAACAGTGAAAAATGTAATATTTAATAATAATAATAATAATAATAATAATAATAATATATAGTAATATTTATAATAATTTAATAACTAAAGTCTATTTAGTATCTCTATTTAAGAAGGGTTTACAATATACTAGATTGTTCAATAAGTTAGCGGAGCGCCATCTATTCGTCAATATCATCGGAAAAATACAAGATATGGTATTGGAAGACCGTCGATTGACTGAAAAAGATTTAACAGAGGCTTTAGGCATTTCATTGGACAAAGTGAGCAATATTTTGAGTGTATTTGAGTTTCAAAAATCTATGTGCAAAATGGGTGCCGCAAAAACCATTGCTAAAATAAAGTATTGAAGTACGAATTGTTGCAACATCCAGCCTATTCGTCAGATTTATCTCCCTCAGACTTCTGGCTCTTCCCACACCTCAAACAATATCTCCGTGGAAAACGATTTTCTTCCAACGAAGGGGCAATACTTGCCGCGGAGGGATATTTTGCAGAGCTGCAGGAAAACCACTACAGTATATAGAAGTCATTTTTATAAATATTATTGGTTTCTTCATTTCCGTTCCGCGAACTTATTGAAAGACCTAGTATATATATCTATAGTAGTTATTTTTTATTTTTCTATTATTATATATATATATATTATTAAGTAAGTTAAATACACATCAGTAGCTAAGGTCATTAGTGTCATAGGTTCACCTAATCATTCTATAATTCACTAGTATTTATTACCATTTCTGACAAAATAATTTTTAAAGCCCGTATAATGAAGTTACGTGAGATAGTTGACACCTTGACTATATCAGAAGGCAATATTTTTAAAATTTGACATTACACATGCCAAAAAAGTGTTATTTTAATGAAACAATGATTGAATTACGCTATGTATTGATTTCCACCCACCATACTTTCCAGATTTTGCCCTCAGCGACTAGTAATCTTTTGAAGACATTAGACAGATGTTCCAGAGAATGAAATTTGGCTCAAATGTGAAGAATGAATTGCCAAGCCCGAGCCTTATTTTGAGAATGAAGACAAATCGTTTTACAAAAACTTACGTGAACTTTAGAATGAATATATAATTCTTAAGGAAGTATGAATGGAAGCGTATGTTAACGGAAAAAGTGGAATTTTTAAAAATTTTAATTTCTTAGTTTGACCAGAGACATGTTATGATAGATATCCCATTAAAGTGTATTGAGGCAATTTTTTTTTTTTACATTCTGTTAGGGTCTACAATCCATGAGAGAATTTGTCATTTTTATTTAATTTTATTCATTATACACACACACACACAATTTATAAAATATATCTATAATATTTTTTTTCAAATCAATACTAAAATACAAAGTATATTTACTATCTCGCCAGAGATAGTAATACGATCACGAAAATTTTCGATGTCTAGATTTTGATGTTTTTATACTTTTTGAAGGTTCCTGAATCATTTTCAGTAAGGTTGAGAAAAATGTCTGTGTGTATGTATGTGTGTGTCTATTTAGACAAGATTACGCAAAAAATATTTGAGCTAGAATAATGAAATTTGGTATACGGGCATTTTGATGTTTTTATACGTTTTGAAGGTTCCTGAATCATTTTCACCAAGGTTGAGAAAAATGCCTGTGTGTGTGTGTGTGTGTGTGTGTGTGTGTGTGTGTAGACAAAATTACGTAAGAACGGTTTGCGCTAGAATCATGAAATTTGGTATACGGGCATTATTCAAAATTCGTAGTTTTCTTTCAACTTTTGAGAAATGTAGCTCAACCGGAAGGTCATTACCTACAACGTTTTGATTATTTTTCCCTCTAGAGTGAACGTAAAAAGAAAAATATATGTTTGATAGTTTGTCACATGATTAAAAATTGTATAAAACTGCTATATATAGAATTTCAGCTTGATTGAATCGCCGAAAGTACTGGAATTAATTTTTTAACACTGCAAATCACGCGCCAGCACGTGGCGTGGTGTCATCAACATAGAGCCAAACACGCGCTGGTTTAATAAATATTATTTATTAATTTTAATTTAAATATAATATATGTTATTTAATCCAATTCAAATTGCGAGCTGGTCGAGTGCAGACACTCCAGCTTATTTTTTAAAGATTCATATTATATGTATGTATGTTTAGCTTGATTAATGCTAGTGTGCATGTTCACTTGACTTAAAAGGATCCAATCTTGCAAGTTTCTTTTTTTATATTATTAAATCTAAGAAAAAAAATAAAATGTATAATTTAAATAAAAACAACCTTTTTTATTATATCTTATTTTTCCAAAGTGATTTTTAATTAGGAAAGAGTTGAAAGAAAAATTAAAGCTCTGGTCAAAGGCATCAGAACATCAAAAACAAACAAACTCAGATATCCCGACATCTGCGCTATGATAAATTATAATTTAGCTTTCATCATTTGCCTTCAATTTAGATCAGGAATGACCCAATAATTAAAAAAAAAAAAATTAAACTCAGTTGAAGTGATTTTATTTTATTTTTTTTTTTTTTTTTTTGGAAAAAAGAAAAAGAAAATTGACCTCAATCGCTCGAGGGAGTCCTTTTTACTGTATTCATTCTGTATCCTTCTAATTAGATTTTACCTGTTGTTTTGTCTTTGGAGTATTGAATCTTGTTTCATGTTTTCCAAAAGTATATATATATATATATATATTGTTGTCTCTATATTTCTATAAACAAAAAACTTGGTATTGGATCAAATTATATTTATTGAATATAATAATAATAATAACAATAATAATAACCAATATATATTATATTTACATTATAGTTCATCGATAGTAACATAATGATGTGTTTATTATTAGTTTACTTATGTTTATGTAGATATATCATCAAATTATATTCTTGAAAACATTCTACGACCCTAAAAGATATTATAAGAAAAAATCAGGAGTGTCTTCACTCGACTATCTGGCAATTTGAATTGTTTTAATTAACATATATTATATTTAAATTAAATTTAATTAATTATATATATAAATTATAAATTAAGATTAATAAATACTATTTATTAAACCAGCGCGTGTTTGGTTCTTTGTTGATGGCACACGTCACGTGCTGGCGCGTGATTTGCATTCAACGTATTAAAAAATTAACTCCGGTACTTTCAGCGATTCAATCAAGTTGAATTTCGGGCTGTTGTCCAGTGCGGACGTGTGCCGGTCTCAGGATTGCCCAGGAATCTTCGGAGCTCTATAGTAACGCAGTGAGTAGAAAACCACCCAACCTATCAACCCAAAATCCCGATATTAACCCTTGGTCATACAGAGTAAGACCCAGAATCCCAAAAATACTCCCACCTAAATTAATCTCTTGAAAATGGCGCCAAAATGGGTGCCGGAACGTCGAGAAAACAATCTCACAAAAATACGTGATTATATCCCTGATAAATCTGATAATAATAATAACAATAACATTCACAGAAACCTAAACCAACATATATATATATATACAATAGTATATAGTTTTATACAATTTTTAATCATGTGAAAAACTATCAAACATATATCTTAATTTTTAGGAAGGAAAAAAAATGAAAACGTGGTAGGTAATGACCCTCTTCCGAATAAGCCACATTTCTCAAAAGTTGATAGAAAACTACGAATTGTGAATAATACCCGTGTACCAAATTTCTTTATTCTAGCTCAAACCGTTTTTGGCTAATCTTGTCTACATACACACATACATTTTTCTCAACCTTAGTGAAAATGACCCAGGTACCTTTAAAACGTATAAAAACATCAAAATCTCGGCATCGATAATTTTCGTGATCGCAATACTATCTCTGGTGAGATAGTAAAATTTGAAAACTCGTAGTGACATTACATATTTTAAAAAACCTCTGACTTTTATGAATTTTACAAAATGACAGTGTCTATCCAGTCGACAGTCATCTAGGCAAGGTAAAGGTGTTCTATGATCAGTAGAAAGGATCATTTTTAACCTTTATCTTGATTAGAGTTGTTACTTTTTATCACGGGGGCTGGGTGGGCTCTATGCCATGGACCCCAGCTAAAGAAATTCCCTCCCTTGCCAGGCCTGAGACTTGAACCTGAGACCATGAGATTGAAGACAAGCATGTTGACCTCCAGACTACGTGGCGTACTGAATTAACTTTTTTTTAAAATACCAAAATTCTAATCATTGATTAGCTAATTTTTTATTTTTTATTTTTTTTAAATTAATTATTTTTCGTTTAAAGCTAATTGAGACATTAAATGTCTCTCTTTTATGTGAAAAATGTTTATTTTTTATGATAATATATTATCAATTAAGTATAAACATTAAAGTATGACCTATCAGATTATCCTTATACTAATTAATTAAATTAAAACTCAACTGATATACATATTGAACTCTCCATAATAATCTATTACAGAGGTTCTTAAACCTTTGTACTCCGCGGACCCCCACTTGAAAAAAAAATTTTTGACGGACCCCATCCCAACTTTAGGTACTTTACGTAATTTTATTAGTTAATTTCTGGCTTACGATCTCATAAGAACAAGGATATATGATGGATATTTCTAACAGTGATTGGTGAATAACGATTTTTTTGCATATAGTAGAACACATTTTATTAGAAATTATAATATTGAAGAAAGAAAATTCAGCTAAATATGAAGATGGAAACGGTAGCAATAGTTTTCTTGCACATTTCATTGAATTTGGGTATTTGATCTCTGTTTCCTCACAAAGCCATGCCATCGCTTCTTTTATATTAATTAAAGTTTTAACTGACTCATCATTTTCTCGTGCACCTGTACGATGGCTTTGCGGACCCCCAGTAAAGGCTTCGCGGACCCCCAGGGGTCCACGGACCACAGTTTAAGAACCTCTGATCTATTATATTGTTGATAACCTAAATATCTATTTATTTATTTATTTATTATTTATATTATTCTTATTATTATTTACTTATCTCAATGAGAATTTTAATAGAATGAAAATTAAAAAAAAATAAAATAAAATAAATAGAAAAAAATAAGAACAAAAGGGAAAATACATAGCATTTCGTCGAAATAAAAAAAACAAAAATAAAAATGGAATTTCCGAGTTTGTAAGAATAGAAATCGGATTAATATAAGGACCGGAAAACAAAAATCTCGAATTGATTTATATCTGAAAGCGAATTATTTTCTGCTCTCGGACTCAAATATAGAAAAAGGAAATGGTTCCTTGTTTTTTTATTTTTCAAACTGTTAACATGGTATATATATATAGCTATATTTCATTGCTTTTTTATATTTTTCATCCAAATTAGATCAGAAACGAATATATATATATATATATATATATATATATATATATTGTTTATATCTTAAATTTATATTCCGCACGAGCCTTCAAATTACAGCGAAAAATATTTTCGCTCTGAAAGCCTACGGCCACACACAAAGCAGTTATAAGCATCACATCTCATGTGGCAGCACTATGCAGTTAAGAAACAACATAAAAAAAATTATAAGTGAAACGGGTTATTTGTAAATAGAGCAATAAAGTCCAAAAGTACTACATCCATTACTATTATTTAAATTAATATAAATGAAAAAAATAAAATAAGAACGCGAATTTAATACTTTTAAAAAAAATCAAGATTATTTAATATTTAAATATTATTTTAAAAAAATTCGTTAAAAAGTAAAATATTCTGTTTTAATGTTTTTATATTATTTGGAAATACATATTTCAGACTTATTAAATCTTTTAGAATTTTAAAATAACCTCCTCTTCCCCCCCCCAAAAAAAAAAACAAGAAAAAAAAAATAAAAACAAGCTGAATTTAAAACTGCTAACTGATTATTTTATGATTTTTAAATAATATTTTAAAAGGCTGAGACAAAAGTAAAATATCTGTTTAAATGTTTGGAAACACATTTTAGGATTAAAAATTTAATATAAACCACTAAAAAAGGAAATTGAAAAAAAAACAACTTGTATAAATGACTGGTGATAGGTTTTATTCAGTTTGATGTTTTTATGTAAGCATAAAATTACATATGCATAGGCGATTCCTAGATTCATTAGAATTTTAAAATAAACCGCTAAAAAAATATAAAACTTGATGTATTGATGTATTTAAATGGTTCAAATATTCAATCTTCAAGAATTAATATGGTTATTGTAAATTAGATTTTTTTTGAAAATTGATGACAGTAGAACTGTCCAAATATTTAATAAATATAAATTAAAAAAAAAATACTTTTTGTATTGATCCAAGGAATGTGCATACTATTTAATATATATATATATATATATATATATATATATATATATACTATACTATTTAATATATATATATATATATATATATATATATATATTAAATAATAATTTAAAATTTTAAAAAAAATGAATGAGTTTAAATACTTTCGAAAGTATTTTCATTTTAGTAAACTCGTTGGCACAAAAATTACTTTTCGAAATATTTTGTTTTGAGAATCGTCCTTAAAAAAACTTCTTTAGAAACTGTAGGAATTCAAATAGTTCGAGGGAGGAGAAACTTTCGAAAGGTCTGTCGAATTAAGTGTTTAGTTCTGATTTTTTTTTCCCCGTTTTTGTTTTGCTTCTTTAATTGAGAATAAAATAAACTCTCGAATTCAATTTTCGAAAAAAAAAAAAAAATTAAAAAAAAAACAAAAAAGAAAAAACGAAAATAATATTTATTTTATCTTTGATTGTAGTTTTTAATAATAAAAACAAATAGTAAAATAAATATTTATAAATTCGACTAATTGTATACCCATATTTCTATAAATATTTATTGATATAAATAATTATATCATAAAATATGATTTATTAAAAAAATGAAGCATAGGTTTAGGTTTGAGTTATCAAACTTGAGGGCTTATGTTCAAACTTCACAAGTTCACAAAAATCAAATATCAATACAAATGCTGGAATAAATGGGGATATACACTCACAATAAGTCAATTAAAAAGAAAAATAATTAAAACTATATATAATTAACACGTTCCCGCCGACTCCATAATTTATCTATTGATTTTATGTGGCGGCATGAGCCACCGGTGGTACATACCGATGGGAACCTTTTAAAAGTATATGTGAGATTTTTGTAAGTAATTATGAATATACACACACAAACTTATGAATAAAATCCTGATATAATTTTATATATTTAATTATACTATGTAATAAGGGCGTCTTAGAGGTTGGGGTTAATTGCGATAACTCACATCCTCGTGGTTGTTCTAAACATTCCAAATAGTACATATTTCAAAATTTCTAAGAGATTATTTTAAATTTCTCATTCGTTTAAATATTTTTAAAATGAATTATAGGAAATGAGTTTTGGAGTCAGTTGCACATATATATAAAAATTTAACTAATATACTTTTTTTTAATTTTTCCATCTTTTTTAAAAACTATGACAAATGGAGCGATAAAAACGATTTATTTTTTTTTTAAATTCACTGTTTAATTTATAATTGATAAATTTTATTTTAATCCTATATTATTTTAATATATTAAAGATTACTAAAGTTTAATAATTATTTAACGGATGTTATAAAATCATTTATAATCAATTATTCAAGTTTTTTGGTGGGGTTATAATAAAATAATATGAAATTATATATCGTGGTGATTATCTCTGGTGGATATAATAAACCAGAAGGGATGATGATCAGGGACCGCGAGGTCCAAGTTACCCCCCTTCTCTTCAGCCCTTAACTAGAGCGACTCCGCCCTGCACTTAAAAGAAGGAAGAAGTGTTGGCAACTGAGCCGATTTTTCTACACTCAAGTGGGAATCAATCTCCTTTTTTTTTTCTTAAATCCATACTTTCACTATAATGAAGGGGGAAAGAAAGAGGACGAATAGTTTTTTTTTTGCAATAAACTCCTATTAAACAAATTTAACCCCCAACTATGTTTTATACATATGCTTACTTTTTTTTTTAGAAATAATTACAATTTATATTTTTAATCGAAAAATAATTGTAACCTTTCTAATAAATATATATATAAATTGAAATGGGGTAGAGAAATTTAGAGGAAAGTGTATGATCAATGCAAATGACAGGTAACAAAATATCATGAATTGAAAAACAAAAACAGAGAGAAACAAAGAGAATTATTAAAAACAAGATTTTGATTGAATATCGACATATTTATGAATTCATTAGATAATGGAATAGAGAAATATTATTTTATTTATGTATAAAACCCGCTATCGAACTGACGAGAGCGAGAGAGAAGGGATAAATTTCCCTTCGAATATCTCGGGTTACGAATTAGAAAATAACTCTTAGCACATGTTCCTATATTTAATTTGTTTTATTTTATATTCACTTGCGTTAGTGACCAGAATCGAAATAAAAGGGGAATTTAATGAAAAGAAAAAAAATATTAATTTTATGTAAATCGGACAAACAAGACATAACAAAAATGAAATCATTCCTTACTATTTTCATTTTCAATGTTCATAAATTAAGCGCTAATTATGCATATATATATCTTATTATACGTGCAAAAATTGTATATATATATATACAGCGGTGTATTGGGAGGGGAACGCGGGTGAACGACGTTCCCTTACCTTTTTAGAGAACAGGAACGCGTTCCAGAACTTTTTCATGTCCCGACAACTCCCACTTAAATCTACTGTTAGAATTTCTTTTTTTGTGTTCGTTAATACTTTTTATAGTAAGAATAAGAAAAAATAAAAACTTATATGGAAAAAATAGTTTACTGAAAATAGGACTTTTTTTTGCTGCCACTATGCGTTCCCTTACTTCTTATTTTACCAATATACATCACTATATATATATATATATCAGATTTATCAAGGATATAATCATGTATTTTTGTGAGATTGTATATATATTTGTATATATCTTTATATTAAAATTTGCCACCCGCCATTCATTTTTAATTGATATTGTATTAATATTTTTTATATATTAAATATTTTAAAATTTTTTATATAATTTCGAATTAATTTAAAAATATTTATTTTAATAATATTTTAGAATATAATTACGAAATATACATATTTATCATTTCCCCATACAAAAAAATAAATATTCATGAAGTTAGCAACATATAAAGGAACAAATTCCAAATTAATTTTTAAATAAATTTGATCTAATAATATTAGATAAATTATATTATATTAATTAAAATATTTTTTTAGATTAAATTGTAAATAATATATAAATGATATAAAGAAATAATAAAAAGATAAAAATATAACCTCCATTCTTAATTAAAATATAGACAAGTACAAGTGTCAATATAATTTCAGAATTTATATTATTTTTAGAAGTAACACTTTTTATATTTTTTTTAAATACAATTTAATTTATTTATTTAAAAGAGAAGGAATATTATATATTAGTATGGAAATTGAAAAAAAATATCCTTGTATTAATTGAATTATGGTTTCTTAGTCAAATTCTAATGTCAATTGACTTTAATATGATTGATCAAGTAATCTTTATTTGAGAACAAATGGCTCTGTCCAGCATGTATACCTCCAAATAACGTCCGTTAGAGATAATATCGATGAAATTGTAGCTTATTCCATGCATCCCGTCTCCACCTTTTCCAATAGATCTCCAAATTTTAATGTTTTTCTTTTCAATTTATAAAGAAGAATTCAATGATTTGTTTATATGGGATAAAGAAGTTAGAAATAGATAGGAAGAATTGGGAAGTGGGGTAGAGAAAGGGAAAAGGAAGGAAGAGAAAGCCTCTTATAATTTTCTTTCAAAATCATCAAAGCCAAAATCATTTCTTACAGCCATTGGTGGGCTTCACTACTTTGACCTCTGAGGTCCGTTAAGCCTTTTTATACTTATCCTTCGACCCTTGAAGTTTACTATGCATTGTAATGTTCAATTTTTTTCACACAAAATTTCACATGTGGAGATTTCTACATATCTGCACGAATTATGCATTTTAAAAACAGGAAAAAGTATTTTTAGCATGATGTCTATCTGTATAAACGTGTATAGCTTGAACGACTCAACTATATTAGGAAACCGGAAGTGGTAGTTTACAAATTAATTTTATATTCATTGTCGGAAAATATTTCACTTAAAATATAAATGATTGATTAATTAAACTAAAAATAAAAACTAAGATAATATGATTAGGTCATTTTAATTCAAGTTTTAAAAAAAAAATTTTGATCTTCATATATATATATATATATAGTTGTTTGGAAATTAATTTATTTCAAATCGTCGGCTGTTCTGTTTCTGGCCATTATTATTTAATTTTTGCTTTTTACTTTTATCACTGATTTAGTGATTCAATTCTATTTCTAAAAATCATAAAATAAAATTATAATTATGATTATGATAAAATTAATCTTTGTTGTAGAGAAACATATATATTTATTTTAATCCAAATAAATTATATATATATAGGAAATTAATGGTTCGATTAGTAATTTGGAGATTAAATGAACCTACCATGTCAACTTTATTTAAATTTAAGAATTAATAATTAGTTTCCAAGAAATGGCAAGACTAGTTAAATAGAACCCAAAAGCATATAAAATTAAATATATATCATATATGTGGCTGAGCTTGATGTCCTCCTGCTGTTGTACAAACCAGACGTGTTTTAGTGTTACGGCTATTGCCGAGAATACTTCAGAGCTTCAGAACACAAAAGATTACCCACGCATTTAACCTAAAATCCCAGAATTTATTCCTGGTCACACTGAGTAAGATCTAGAATCCTAAAAATTCTCTCCTAAAACACACTCTTGAAAATTGGACACTGAAACGTCTAGATTTAATCTCACTATAAAACGTGAAAATAACTTCTCATAATTATAGAAGCTTTCAAATATATATATATATATTTGTAAATTTTATCTTATTATACAGGCTAAATAAAAATTATATATATATATATATATATATTTGTATTTTTAAAATATATTAAACCGCTCGAACGATTTTTTTGAAATTCACACCTAGATAATATTTATAAAGAAAAATCGACCTTTATTGGTTTCAGCCTCGGGAAAAATCAACTTTGTTAGTTTGTTATTAATTTAAAATAGTAAATTTAATTGACGTCAGCAACTACGTCAGACAGCGCTTCCTTAAATACAAAATATTATATAAATGAAATAAAATTAAAAATATTTATTTTAATAATATTTTGTAATAACATTACGAAATATATATTATGTTATCTCTTCAGGTAATTTGTCTTTCAGTGCATTAATAGGTACGTTTAAGGGCTGTTTTTTTTATGACAATTTTTTTTAATTTATGTACATTTAAATTATTTGAAATTATTTAATATATTTTTTTGTTTTTATATTTTAAATATACATAGTTCATAAGGAATAATTTTTTTAAAGTACCGAGCGGCGGCTCGATGAACCAGGTAAATACTATATATTATATATGTGTTATATATGTTAATTCCTGCAGTGGTACTGCTACTGACACTATCAAAAGTATTTTAACTAGTACAACTGCCTATATGATTTCCATAAAAAGTAATCCGTGACAAGCCTGTTACCACCTAAGCGCGATAGAGGTATTGTATGATCAGTATAACGGATTCTTGATAGTTTACTGCTACTTTTTATTTCAACTGATTGCTGATTTTAATCAAGTTGGTTCGTTTTCATAGACCCCATTTAGAGAGAAATTCAATTGCCAGTCTTGAGACTTAAACCCTAGCCCAATTTATGTTCTTTTAAATTTAAATTATTGAGCGGCGGCTCGGTGAACCAGATATTAATATTACTAGCCAAATCCGATAATAAGGAATAATTTTTTTTTATGACCTAGCGGAGGCCAGTTACTAGTTTTGTTATACTAATATGACATTACAGAAAATAATTATCTTCAATATCAAAATCAATTTTCTTTTCAAATAAAGAAGGCGTTCATCCTAATATTAAAATTGTATATTCTTTGAATAAGAAATTATTCACTCTTTTTGAAATAATATTGCTATTAGAGATCCTCATTTGATTAAATTAAGCTTTTGTAAAAATAATTAGCAAAAGTTTGCATAAGATTAAAATTCAATCTTTTTTTTCAAATTCATTTTATAACTATTATAATGTCAAGTTCCCACATGTGTCCATTACAATTAAGAATAAGTAAGTTATGTTAGTCACGTTCATACTTCCACATGTGAACATTAATTAAGGTTCTTAGCATTTAGCAGGTAAAACACATGGCAAGGCTCATTCAATTGAAAATTGCAAGGGTGCACTTGTTAAATGAAATATTCTTTGTAGGAGAGGGCAGTGTGGTTTATTGTTTGCAGTTGCAGTGACCCTTTTGAGGAGAAATTTCAACATATGCCTGGGAAAGACCACTCTTCATTTCATCCCTCACCCCTACCTTTCTCCTTCCCTTATTTCGGTGATATAAAAGAAAAAAAGCATGACTAGCAACTAGAGATGTATGACTAGATGTAAAGTGACGAGAGATATTTTAGACTAGACGGGAGTTGTCCCTATGTATGATTGAATTTGTATCTTCAAACTCATAATAAATTTCTTACTCTTTCTTAAATAAAATTGCCTTTTATTTCTTTACCGTTTAATTACCCATTAAACCCGTGGGTAAGGTAAAATATATAATTGGCGCACAGTCGGTAGGATTTCGCGAACGTTTATACAATACAAACGGCAACTTTTTAAAGTTTTTATCGCGAACGGTGATTAAATTCCTGCTTCATCTCCTGAGCAATCGACGGAGTCTGAACATCGTCTTCAGCAACCAAGAAGCAGCAGCCACTACAAACCTACGAGCTACCACGACTACACGACATCGAGGAAAGCGACGTCCATTGCCTTAACGAGGAACGGTACGAGCAAATCATCCCGGGTCATCTACAAATACTAGGATAATACTTATCCGAAGGGCGCAGTCAACAAGAAAGAAGAAAGAAAAATCGTGAGCTATACAAACAGTCATACCATAAATTTAACATAAAAATATAATAAATAAATTTTAAAATAAAATACCTTAACAATTAAATAAATTTTCTAACATAAAAAAAAAAATATATAAATCAATATTAAAATAAATATTTTAACAATTAAACAAAATTTCTAACATAAATTAAAATAAATAAAATTTTATGAAAAATAAATAAATAAATTAATTAAAATAAAAAAATAAAATAATAAAATGAATTAAAATTAATAATAATAAAATAATAATAATTAAAATAAAATAATAATCAAAATAAAAAAAATAATCGAAATAAAATAATAATAATCAACGTAAAATAATAATAATAAAATTAAATAATACAATAAATAAAGTAATTGAAAAATGAAATTAATGATGAAAATGAATACAGATCATTTGTTACAATGTATTCCTATCTTTAAGGGCGAGTCAAACGTACTCCAAAGATTTATTAATACGGTTGATAAAATATATAGTACATTTCCTTATGACCAGCACGAATTTTTCCTCAGGTACGTTAGAGACAAAATTCAGGGCAGTGCCAATGAAATGCTGACCCACGTAAGTCTAACCACCTGGGAGAATTTGAGAAGGGATCTTAGGGACATATTTCGCGAAACAAAAAGCGAGAGTAATCTCTACGATTCAAATTACAATAGACAATTCATTCCCAGAAATCACTCTCATTCTAATAACTATCAAAATTACCACCCCCCTCCCCGCTACCACAATTCGGCGGATTATAAAAAACAAAAAACTAATGATTGGCTAAATGAACCAGATATGATTAAAAAATTTGCCTCTTTTGAAAATAAATCAACAATATTAAATTCAAACAATTATAAGAAAAATAAAATTGATAATGGACAATTCCTTGACCAGAACAAATTAAATTTTGAATATAATATTGAAGTTAAAAAAGAACCAAGTGATATTAATGAAAAAAATACAATAAACAATCATAAATTATCTTCAATTGATATAACTTTACCAATGAATAAATTAATACAAGAAAAATCAATTTTAAAATCATTACATTCTTCTAATTTATTACCAAAAAATAGAATATCAGAAAATATTTTGCCCTCTAAACATATTAATGATAAAAATATTAACAATGATGAAACAATGAATTCAAATAAAGAATTTTTATATAAATGTTCTAAAGAACAAAGTATAAAACCTCATGCAGAATTAATCAATTTAGAAGATCCACCTCAAATTACAGAAACCAAGAAATTAATTAAAAAGGAATTGGAAGAAAATTCCTTACACAATAATATGGATAATTCTCTCTCAGAAAAATCTCAAATCTCACTCTATTCTTCACCTCCACCCTCCCCACCTATTCAATTCAATGCTCTTGAGAAAATTGCTCAATCATATGATGCGGATACACCTGTGTTATCTCCTTGTGAAGATAATTCTAGTGATACGTTACCTTGTCCAGAACTTATAAGAAAAAAGACTCCTGAATTCGATCATTATCCTCCAAAGAACACTCCATCTCCAACACCCCCTCTATTAACTCCAAATGAACGTGAATATATAGAAATAAATAAGATCAATCTTGACCAAACAATTTCAAAACCAGAAGAAATTAATCTAAGATTTATAGAAAATAAAAAGCGATCTCATGAATCTACGTATAACGAAATTAATAAACATAATTTTCCGTCATCCCCTAATACAGTTTCTAATTTCCCAACATTAATTCAAAATGAAATTAAAATTGATAATATTGATCAAAGTATAAATAATGTGAATAATATTAGTTCGAGACATTCAAAGGAAGGCACCCGTCCCAAGCTTTTTTATAGAAATCAATTAGTAGTTGTTTGTAAAATTAAATATCATATTGTGTTAGTAAATTATATTAGATCATGGCAAATAGCCCCGTCACTTTCTCCACACATTAATAAGATAAGGAGAAAGATATCAATGAAATGGAAATATCATTTAAAACGGGTGTGGACAAAATTTAAATTTAAAATTGTATACATTTTTTTTTCGAATATTATTATATAAGTTTTTTTCCTATTAGTTTTAGGAGGTACCATAATAATTAGAAAGAGTACGAAATTATATTAATTGTTATAAATTACTTTTCCTTATCCACCGACCACAATGGTAGTCCGAATAAATTTGATTTAGTAATTAATAAAAAAAAAATAAAAATAAAAACAATTTGCTTAAATTTATAAGAAATAAAAAATTTTTTTTTTAATTGATGTTTTTGTTATTTTTGTTATGTGAAAAATGTGTTGTGTTCAGTGCAGTGATATTAAATAATAATTTTTGTGCAAGATACTTAAGTGAAAACATTGTGTTTAATAATTATATATATAAAAAAAAAAACAAAATAGTGATTAAGTGAAAAACAATGAAAAATTAAATTCTTTAAAAAGGAATGTATAATTCTCCCTGCAAATGGACACATTAACTTCACCCACTAGACAATTTGTTACACAAATTTCCTTTAGGGGGTGGAGATATAATGTCAAGTTCCCACATGTGTCCATTACAATTAAGAATAAGTAAGTTATGTTAGTCACGTTCATACTTCCACATGTGAACATTAATTAAGGTTCTTAGCATTTAGCAGGTAAAACACATGGCAAGGCTCATTCAATTGAAAATTGCAAGGGTGCACTTGTTAAATGAAATATTCTTTGTAGGAGAGGGCAGTGTGGTTTATTGTTTGCAGTTGCAGTGACCCTTTTGAGGAGAAATTTCAACATATGCCTGGGAAAGACCACTCTTCATTTCATCCCTCACCCCTACCTTTCTCCTTCCCTTATTTCGGTGATATAAAAGAAAAAAAGCATGACTAGCAACTAGAGATGTATGACTAGATGTAAAGTGACGAGAGATATTTTAGACTAGACGGGAGTTGTCCCTATGTATGATTGAATTTGTATCTTCAAACTCATAATAAATTTCTTACTCTTTCTTAAATAAAATTGCCTTTTATTTCTTTACCGTTTAATTACCCATTAAACCCGTGGGTAAGGTAAAATATATAACTCTATTAATATGAATAATGCTTGTATTTTTTTTAGTTCATTAGTTAATTGAATAGATTGTTTGGAATTGAAAAATATAATATAGAAAAGAGTATAGTGAAATCTTTTCATACCTTCAATTCTTATTGGAATTGAAAGGGTTCGTAATCAACAGCACAAGAGAATTTTTGAAAATCTAACAGCTTTTGGTGTACTAAGGCGGTTGACAACCACTTACTATGTGCATATATTTACATAGGCAAGAGAAAGTAAAAAGACATCAAAAACGTTTTGACTATATTGAATTTTTTTTTTTTTTATAAAAATCCACTGCCATGGTTTAGAAAAATGATTATCAACGAATCTTAATAATCATTTAATTAAAAAACAATTTATTAAAAAAAACAAGCCTTTTTAGATGATTCGATTTTATATAATTTTTCCTCACTCCCCCCTCCTCCTGATTTTAGTATATATATATGATTTAAATCTTTACTTTTCATTAGTGAATACACAATGCGCCAACTTAACTTTTGTTTTTCTTAAGACATCTTAAAAGTTACTAAATTAACAAAATTGAAGAAGAGATATGAAAATAAATTGACTATATTCATAAAAACATCACTTTAATGTATTAGTAAAACTATGAATAAGTTTTGACTATATCATTTGTCAATAAATTGATTGAAAAGATAAATTGAGATTCATTTAACATAGAAGAGAATAATCAACTTTATTAGTATTTTCTTAATTTGAAACAGTAAATTTAAATGACGTCACAAATTACGTCATCCATATTGAGATTTGCCTCCCGGCATTATTTTTTAATTGATATTGTATTAAAATATTTTAAAAAATTATTTATTTAATTTCTTAATAAAATTAAAAATATATATTTATTTTAAGAATATTTTAGAATAAAATTACGAAATATATTTATCATTCTATAACACACAAAAAAAAAATAATGAAGTTAGCAACATATAATTGTAAAGGAAAGAATTTCAAATAAATTGTTGAATAAATTTGATCTAATAATATTAAATTAATTACATTATATTAATTAAAATGTTTTTTAGATTAAATTATAAATAATATAGTTGATATTTGATTATTATTAATAAAAAGAAAAAAATATAACCTTCTTTCTTAATTAAAATATAGACAAGTGCAGGTGTCACACAATATAATTTTAGAATTTATATTATTATCAGAAGTAATCCTTGGTCAAAACAGTCTATAAGTTATTGCATCTTTGAAAAATATAAAACTGAAGCCATCTAATTATAACATTACATATATATATATATATATATATATATAGGATCAAATATTTTATCAAATTGAATATTAAATTCTTAAAGCTTTGGTGATTGTTTTTATTTATAAGGAAATTTTTTAAATAAAACCACATATATTGATAAATTTGAATATATTGTTCATCTTGAAATAAAAATCAAATTATTTTAATTAATTTGTACCATTTTAAGAAACAAATTTTTGATGGGTCATTTTTAGAAAACCCATTTAACAATTGTAATAAATAATTAAATAATTGTAAAATTTTTAAAGTTTATAATAATAAATTGTATAAATTTGTAAAAAGGGTCGAGCGATAGCTCGGTATTCCAGGTACTAAATTATTATTAATTAATTTTTACTATCTCGCCAGAGATAGTATTGCGATCACGAAAATTTTCGATGTTGAGATTTTGATGTTTTTATACGTTTTGAAGGTTCCTGAATCATTTTCACTAAGGTTGAGAAAAATGTCTGTGTGTGTGTATGTGTGTGTGTGTGTGTGTGTGTAGGCAAGATTACGCAAAAAGGGTTTGAGCTAGAATGATGCAATTTGGTACATGAGCATTATTCAAAATTCATAGTTTTCTATCAACTTTTGAGAAATGTAGCTCAACCGGAAGAGGGTCATTACCTACAACGTTTTGATTTTTTTCCTCTAAAGTGACCGTAAAAATAAAGATATATGTTTGATAATTTTTCACATGATTAATAATTGTATAAAACTGCTATATATAGAATTTCAGCTTGATTGAATCGCTGAAAGTACCAGAATTAATTTTTTAATACTGCAAATCTCACGCGCCAACACGTGCCATGGTGCCATCAATAAAAAGCCAAACATGCGCTGGTTTAATATTTATTATTTATAATTTATAATTAATTAAATTTAATTTAAATATAATATATTATGTTATTTAATCCAATTCAAATTGCGAGATAGTCGAGTGGAGACACTCCAGCTTATTTATATACATGTATCGAAACAAATCCAATTTTTAATTTAAAATAAATAAAAACAAACCAATTAGGCAACTCACAACCAGCAATTAATTTTCAATTTTATTGAAATATATGACAATAAATATTCTAAACGACTAGTATTATCAATTTACAATTTTATTAATTGTTTGGATTAAGTAAATTTTTTGTTTTAATTTTATACGCGCGCGTCGATTCACTTGGTAATGTTTTAATCATCATCAATAATATATATATATATATATATATATAACTTATATCTTATTTGAACGTAACGCTATTTAAACTGAAAGAGTTTTATAGAAATGAAGGAACGATATAAACGATATTACGGTTTCAGTTTAACTCAAGTGCTTGTAGTAATTGGATTTAAAAGCTTCCCATTGGATGGATTCCATCCCGGGGAGGGATATTTAAGTTCTATTAGGATGATTGGACATTAAAGTTATTTATTGATTGTAAATATTTTAAATTCCCCAATAATATACAGCTGTTATTTAATTTCATTTTAAAGTACTTTCGAAAAGTAAATGTTAATTTATTATCATTTTCAAACTATGTTATATTCCAAGTCTACCAACTTTGATCGTCGTACCCATACCTCAATGAATATGACAAAAATTTAGAATATAAATCAAACTTTTTTAAATTATATAGATATATACTTCAAAGCGGGATATATGGGAATGAAAAAAAGAAGCGTTGTAGTTTGTATTATTTAACAGCCAGTAGGCCGACGTTTCGGTCTTTGTTAAGACCATCTTAAGGGCTATATTAAGAAGGCAAAATGGTGTTGTGAGATGGTGGAGGGGATTGGAGAGGGACGAGCGGAGACGATCGGAGGTGAGCTCTCTCCGCCAATGATCATGGCGGCAAATCTTTTCAATCTGTCAAAATTAAATAATTAATATTTAATTAACGAAGCACCGTAAAATTATATAATACTAGTGAAAATGAATCTACGTTTCATAATGAATCAATTCGTATAGGTTTTACCTGTTGTTATAAAGCAATATTTTTTTGAACTGTCAAAATAAACCGATATTAAAATTAATTAAAAAAATTTCCATTTAATGATACTAAAAATAATTTTATTTATAATCTGGCTAAAATTATGTTCAATTGATTGTCCAGGGTCATAATTTACAAGATTCAGTCAAAATTTTTAATAAAATGAAAAACATTGAATAGATTTGTTCATCTAATTCTCCAAAGAGTACAATAAATAGGAGTTCCAAGTTCTCTACAAGAATGAAGCGTAGGAGAGGTGGGTCTTCTCAGTAGGCACTTATAAGAAATGTCTCACTCGTCAATTGCAAGGTTTTGCTAGTCTGAAAATGCGCGTAATCGTAGTGTTAATTCAAATATAAATAGAGAGACCGCCACCCTCTAGGTATGCCACTGTTTTAATGCATCTATGCTAGGTATTCTCCTTCATCCAAATAAATTTGTTTTTTGAACAATCAGGGGAGGGAGGAAAGGATTGGATTGAAAGGAGTTGACGGGTAAAGGACATGGTTCCCCTCCTATGCAGGTAAAGAACCATGAGCTCACGGGAGGGCAGGGACGCTACTCCCTGAAGTAGCTCTTTTCTATTGGGATCATAGAGAAGAGACTACCCGTTACCCGTCAAAATTTTTTTATATTAAGTCTTACTTTTTTTCTATTATTATTGATATTTTAAGTAATAATAATTATTTTCTACTTAAATTATATTATAATTGTTTATTGTCTATTGTATTTTTCAATTCTTTTGTCACTTATTTAATATCTTTTCAGAGAAAGATAATTATTTTAAAAAATCAAATTATTAATATTAATAAAAATATTATTATTTTTATTAATAATAATAATAAAATATTCTGATAAATATGTATAATGTTTTTTGAAGCCACCTTTTGAATCATTCTAATGTTTTTATTTGGACATGTATTGACACCTGTTATTAATTACTTTAACTAAGAAAAAAAACAAGTAAAATGATTTTTCTTATCATTAAGACCTATACAGATTTATTCTTCACCTCATAAACTCCCTATGAATTTCATCAAAATCATGTGTACAGTTTTTAAAATCAGAAATATATATGCAATTTTTAATAGTATAATCAAATTAGATTCTATAGATTTTCATACATTGAATGGCCTTATTTAATTTTATATTTATTGAATTTATTGGAATATATTTCCATTCCCATGACCCAACATGGCAGGTCCTAGAAACTTTTATATCAAATATCAAATTAACCCGTTATAGTAAAAATATTATTATTATAGTTTATAAAACAGAAAAATATGAAAATTGTTATAAATAGGAGAGTTATGGAGAGCCTCCTATTAAGAGTCAAGATTTCATTTATTTTTCCTTTTTTCTATGCTAGGTATTCTCCTTCATTCAAATAAACTTGATTTTTTGAAGGATCAAGGGAGGGAACGAGTAAGAGTAAGGGAATGGAGATTGAAAGGAATCAAAGGGTAAATCAGCTCACGTGAGGGCAGGGACGCTATTCCCTGAAGTAGAAATCTTTTCTATTGGGATCATAGAGAAGAGACTCAAAATCCTTTTAATAAGTCTTACTATATATTTTTTATATTTTTTCTATAATTATTGATATTTTTAAAAAACAATCATTATTTTTTACTTAAAAATTATGTTATAAGTGTTTATTGTCTATTCTATTTTTCAAACCTTTTGTATACTTTTAATCTGCTTATTTAATATTTTTTTAAGTTATATAATAAAATAAATTTTATTATATTAATTTATTATTACTATATATTTTTAAAATTATATTGATTCATTTGATTGAGGTGATATTTTATAATATTTAACTATAAATTTGTATAAATTGAATAGATGGATTGATGATTGAATCGCTGAAAGTACCGGAATTAATTTTTAATACTACAAATCACGCACCAGCACGTGACAAAGAGCTGAATACCCGCTGGTTTAATAAATATTATTTATTAATTTTAATTTATAATTTACAATTAATTAAATTTATTTTAAATATAATATTTATTATTTAATCCAATTCAAATTGCGAGATAGTCGAGAGGAGAGACTCCAGATTTATTTTCAATGGTATTTATATTCGCCAGAGTAATGAAAAAAAAAACAAATTTCAAATATATTTTTGTATTTATCTTCTAAATTTGAGATGGCATTAGGAATTCAACAAATAATTTACCTTTTCAAATCTTTTCTTTCTTCCCCATTCCCCCCACTCCTCCACAATTCACACCCATTTCCTATCGTGATCGGATCCTGTTTCCCCAAAGTATTGTTATTTCATCTTCCCACCTGCTCACTTACACCATGACAATGTCACCATGCGTTAGGACTCAAGATGTTAGTTTTGTAAAAAAAAAACAAAAAAAAAAAAAAATTAACTTCCACTCGGATCTCGGTCCAAATAGAAAGAGACCATGGTAGCTTTATTGGATGGTTTCCTTTTCGGCCATACCTGTCTCCATTGTTTTTTATTTGTCGAATAAAATATGAAGTATCTCGGACAGATCGAAAAGGAAATACGAAGGAAGTCTTAAATCTCAATCCTTGCCCGGGTAGGAAATTCTGCCCGAAGTCGGGTCAGGTTAGAGGAGGGATGCGAAACCATCCCTCTGCGTTAACGTTAAATTGTCAAGTTGCTCTTATATTTATGTGATCCAGGCTTAGATATACCGTTCTTTTCTCCGTCATCACTTTTATCACGGAAATTTAATTTCGGGGGAGGCAGGCAATGATGCCATCTTTTCGTCCAGATTTAATTTGAAATATATTTAAATAAACGGATTTTTTTTTTAGATTTTTTTTAATCATACTTCTAAACAACACATTTAATTTAGTGAATTAAAAATAAAAGAAATAAAATATATATAATTCTTAATATTTTTCTTATCTTCTATCTTCTAGCTTCTTCATATCTCTCTCTCTCTCTCTCATATATAAAGGATTTTGTTTGAACATTGCTCAGAATTTGAAAATTTTGCTTATCTAAATCTTTAATCACCTGGAGGATTCAAATATGTAGAATACTTTAGAATTTTTACTACGAGGGGTGTTCAAAGTATTCTCGGTATAGGTATGAAATGCAGAAACTTCTAACTAAAATTTATTTTTCAATGTTGTCCCCCATAACCTCAATACACTTGTTTGCTCGGGAAACTAACTTTTGATTTCTCTCTAAAAAATATTTTTCCTCCTTGTCCTCAAAATGTGCGTTAATTGCCACCTTCAGCTTTTCATCGTCAGAAAAACGTTTTTCACGAAGATTTTTTTTTTTAGGTTGGGGAACAAGAAGTAATCACTAGTAATCACTGGGGGCAAGGTCTGGGTTGTAAGGTGTATGCTTTATTTCTTCAAAACATTTTTCTCAACATTGTCGCATCTGTCATTCTGGTCTTCCTACATCAACGATAATTAGATTAGTACTAATGAGAAATAAATGAAATTTTGAGGTTATGTTCTCAGGGAGTGTCGTTACCAACTGAAATAATTTAATAAAAATTCAAAATTTGTAGTTTTCTATTAACTTTTAAGAAATTTACCTCTTTCATTTTTTTTCCTGACCGTAAAAATAAAGATATATGTTTGATAGTTTTTCACATGATTAAAAATTGTAAAAAACTGCTATATATAGAATTTCAGCTTGATTGAATCGGTGAAAGTACCGGAATTAATTTTTTAATTTTTTTAACACTTTAATTGCCAATCACGAGCCAGCACGTGACATGCTGCCATCAACAAAGACCCAAACACTCGGTGGTTTAATAAATATTATTTATTAATTTTAATTTATAATTTATAATTCATTAAATTTAATATAAATATATGTAATAATTAATCCAATTCAAATTTGCGAGATAGTCGAGTCCAGATTTGTAATGTCTGTATGTATGTTTGTCCAACAAATTTTAAGGCTCTAGACTCAAAATTGGTTGGATAGATTTCATTAAATTAAATCACAAGATTCTTAAATACCTTGAATACATGCTATAAAATTCATCAATATTTAGCACAAAAAATTAATTTTTTAACAAAATATCACTTCGGGGATCTAGGGGACTGAACCCCCTCTTTATCTGCAAGGACCACTACAGACGGTTTGAGCTGCTAGTAATAAATAAGATAATGCTGGAAACTAAACACTTTATTTGAATGTACCAATTTAAAAAAGAATTGAAAAGAACAAAAAAAAAAAAAAACTATTTTCATATTTAAAACTTTATATCCATTCAAAATAGTAAAAGATTTACATTAAAGATTCCTAAGAGGATTCAACGATTCGTTTAAATTTTATTTTTTTTCTACTTAAGTATTATAATATTATTAAAAAATAACTTATAATTCTATAATAAAAAGAATAGAAAAAATCTAATTTTCTACACACCAAATTGAGTTAAAAAAATCCGCAAAAAAAAAGTTAAAAATAAAACTTTACTAAATGCTTATTATTCGATTTTAAATATTTTTTTTTTTGTAAAAAAGGGCTTGAAAGAAGATAAAACCTCCATTTTAATATTTTTTTTAAAATATTTTTAATACATTTTCACCACATTATAATGATAATTTAATGAAGATAAATATGAATTTATTATTTTAGAACATTTATTTTTTTAATATTAAATATGAATAAATAAATATATGTCAATTTAAATTATGGTATATATATATATTTTAGAAAAACCGAATAAATTTATAAAGAAAAAAAAATGATAATAATAATCTAGAAGGAAAGTTTTCATTTGTGCATAAATCCTAAAAGTTATTATCTTTCGAAAAATAAATTTGAAATTACCATTTTTTTATGAAATCGCATAAAGCCTGACATAATTAATAATGACGGAATATAACAAATTATAGATTCCGTCGCTTGTCAGCCAAACTTTTTGACGACTAAAAGCTTGGGACGAAAACTAATTTTTAAACGGGAATGAAAAGCCCGTCCGAAGGGATTTCTTAATATATATATATAAATGTATATATATATATATATCGTGTTTGTCTGAATTAATAAGGACTTATACCAAGTTCTGGACGTGTATAATTTCAAGAAGCAGATTTCATTCTGACGTTTTGAGGAATCGCGTAACTTAATTTTTTTTTTTATTTGAAAGCTTCCAATGGTGTAATCCCTTAAAGACGACTCTATCGTTATCCGTTCAAGTCGAAAACGAATCGTCCCTTTAAAAGAGAATCCTTCTGACGAGAAGAAAAAACAAAAGAAGTAAAAAAAAAAAAAATAAAAATAAATAAAAATAAAGAGAAATAGTATTTTGAAAAATAGATAACAACTTGAACAAAAGAAAGTCGTAGTTAGTTGATAGATTACACCTAAAGAAAAAGTATATTGCCAAAAAATTATCTTTTTATACATCATCAATCAAATCAAATCAATAGTGTCATAGAAGATAGGTGAAGGGAGAGAGGAATGTGGATGGAGATCACCACTTCATTTTAATCCTACATAAAAACACAATAATATACTCTAATTATGATACTTCACGAAGATGTAAAAAATATTTTATTTATATATCAATATATATATATATATATTATAGGGTATTACTTAATAAAATAAATACTTAACAAACAAAATCAACAATCTTTAATCGTAAATAAACATAAACATAAATCGTCCGTTACATTCAACAACATACATAAGAGTGGCCAGTGCATAAAACAACCACAGGTCGCAAGTATTGTAGCATAGAGGTCGCTTCCATAGCCTTCACACAGCGCCCTCAGTTAACTTCAACTTTAAATGAAATAATTTAAATTATTTCCTACAATATATATATATATACCTATATGACTGAGTTTCGACAACTCTCGAAATCAATAAAACCATATTTAAACCATATTTATGCTATACGATACGGTATATGATACTTTTGTACATTCTAATGAAAGAACACCGAATATCTATTTGATTGACTCTTATGAGTGGTAGAGGTATTGTGTGATCAGTACAACAGATCATCGAAACAATTTACTCAATCAGATGCCGCTATTTGATATTTCAAATAGCTTCCCAATTTCTTTGCATCTCCAGGCCTAGAGTTATAAAATGGAGAAAGATGCGATGGGCAGGACACGTGGCTAGGATGGGAGAGGAAAGAATGGCGAAAAATATATTTCTGGGGAGACCCAATTGGAAGACCAAAGACGTGGTTGGTGGACAATGTAGGAAGGGACGTGAGAGAGATGGGAGAGGACAAGGACTAGAGGGTTGTGGCACAGGATAGGGATACTTGAGGAAATGTGGTTGCTGCGGCTAAGAACTTTTGAGTTCCGTAAAACCATAGAAAAAGCTATAGATTTTTATTTTTATTTTATTTAATTCATTAGCGAATTAAATTATATTGATTATTATAGTATGCTCCGGAGATGTGTCAATAAAGCTCAGCCAGAGAAAAGTTTCTTTAAGACTTGAAATGGGGACCATGAGTTGCTCCCCCCCCCCCAAACTGCGTGGCGTCATGTAATTAAAATATTATATTGCAATAATATTAATTAAAAATTGAATTCAATTTTAAATTAGAAATTAATTAATAAAAAAAATTATAATTACGGTATTCAAATTTATCAACTGTCTTTAAATTTTTTTTCAAATCATAAGTTATATATAATCTATCTCTGTGGCTCTACGGAACTCGAAAGTTCTTGGCCGCAGCAACCACATTTCTCCAAGTGTCCCTATCCTGAGCTATAACCATCTAACTCCTACCCTGTCCCATCTCTCTCACGTCCCTTCCTACATTGTCCACCCACCGCGTCCTTGGTCTTCCAAGCGAACGTTTCCCACTCGGTCTCCCTACCAATATATTTTTCGCCATTCTATGTTCTCCCATTCTAGCGACGTATCCTGCCCACCGCAGCCTTCTCGATTTTATAATTCTAACTATATCTGGAGATGCATAGAGGTCATGTAATTCCAAGTTATATTTTAAATATAAAAATAAATAAAAATAAGTAAGTATATTTTATATATATAAGAAGTATATAAACTTTTACTATATACTTTTACTGAATTCTAATTTAAATAAATTTGCATTCATCTCGACTGAGTTTATTTATTTATTTATAATATATATATATATATATATTTATATTTTTTTATTTTTGTTATTTCTAATAACACTTGAATAATACTTGGATAATATTGTTTCTTTATGTTTTCTATTTACGGAAGACTATTAAGAAAATATTTTGAATTGATGGCGGTGACGTATTTTATCTCAGCTGGCGTGAAGTTATTAACGAGAAGCACATCAGAAAGCCATTAGAATAAAACAAGGGAATAAATCGGCTTTGGCGCAACGGAGTCTCTTAACGGATCACAAAAGCAATCTTAAAAAAAAAGAGAGCAAAAGAAAAAACAACAACAACAACAACAGTATAAAATTCTTTGTTGCAGAAAAAAATACGTTAAAAAGAAAAATCTCTCGGCTCGTTGTATATTTTGAAGTCATGGTTCGGATAAGAAGAAAAATGTTGCATTAGCGGAGATGCTTTGAAAACTTATGACACTTACACGGAAAAATTCACTTGCATTGCTGCTTGGATCCATCGACAATATCAAAGCAAATCTATTTTGGCTTTTTAGTTTTATATTTATTTATTTATTTTTATCACAAAAAAAAAAAAAATTATAATATTCATCTTTCAATATGTGTGCGGGTGAAAGTTTTTTTTAATATTATGTGAAATTATTTCAAGGTTATTTTTTTTTACCTTTTATTGTGTGATTTGAGTCGAGACCATTTTGGTTACCCATCCAGTCAACCCAAAATCCATTGATTCTTGGTCAGGCAGACTAAGATCCAGAATCCCAAAAAATCCTTCTAAAAAACTCTCTTGAAAATAGCACTAAAATGGGCACACTAAAATCACACAATAAAACGAGAAAATAACCATGAAATGACTTCTCATAATATATATATATATAAGCGCTACATAGGTTGATGGTTAACGGTGTTAAGGCACATCTTCGTGATCCCGGGTCCAAGTCTCAAGCCTGGCAAGGGAATTTTTCTAGCTAGGATGAGTCTCTCTGAGCACAGCCTGCGGAATCAAAATTGGGAAGCTATTTGATAAAAAGTAGCGCCTCCGACCAATATAATCAAGATAAAAGGTTGATAGGACACGTTTTACTGATCATAGAACACCTAATTCGCATAACTGACTTGATAAACGATCTCCTTGCGTAAAATGTACAAAAGTCAGAGGTTTTTTTATACATCTTATCTTATTATACTAGCATAAATTGTATATATATATTTGTATTTGTGAAATATTAAACCGCTCAAAGGATTTTTTTGAAATTCACACCATTTATAATTTTCATAAAGAAGATTCGATCTGTATTGGATTCCGCCTCGGGAAAAATCATCTTTGTTATTTTTTTCTTAATTTGAAATAGTAAATTTAAATGACGTCAGTCAGCGCTTCCTTAAATACAAAATATTTTAAATAAAATAAAATTAAAAATATTTAATTTAATAATATTTTGTAATCAAATTACGAAATATATATTATGTTATTTCCACAGGCCATACTTTTCTGACTTTCAGTGCATTAATACGTACGTTTAAGGACTGTATGTTTTATGACTATTTTTTTTTTAATTTATGTTCTATTAAATTATTTGAAATTGTTTCATATATTTTGTCGTTTATTTATTTTAAATAATAATTTTAATCTTAAATATTCATAGGTCATAAGGAATATTTTTTTTAAAGTACCGACAAACAGATAAAATAGAAATGGGAGTAAATTATAAAGTTATATATATATAAAGTCCCTTTACAGTTACTGGTTTCTATTGACTGTGATTTTTCAAATTTATTTATTTATTTATTTATTATCTTCTAATCTAGTAACCCTTTAAAGCTATCAGCCTTTTTTGTATCTGTGATACTTTTCATTTATTTATTTGTATATTTATTATTGGTTTTTTTTGTATTGCTGCTTTAAATATAAAAGTGAAATGAAGTTGGTTCGAATTTTTACAGGGAACATAATTTATAAAATGAAAGGTCCTATATGGCTACCCCATTGGCTTTGGAGTCGAGTATCCGAGGATACCCGAGTCAGCGTTTTTTTTTTTAATTTTTCAAATACAATTTAGAAAGAGAAACATACATCAATTGCCATAAAACTTTTTCTTCATAATCAATATTTTATTACTCTATATTCGATTACTTATTTAAAAATCCCACATCACTAAATTATCAACAATAATATCGAGGATATTTGTAATTAATAACATTTATTATAATTAGTAAACTGAAAATCGTTGGGCAAACAGTAAGTATGTAAAAAATAAAAATATTTTATAATTGTTTCCAACAAAATGTCAACGTTTCGATTCCTGATCATGACCCTCTTCAGGTTCTGGATTTTTTTTTTGTAAAACTTCATTTCTTGCATGCCTATATATTCTAGAAATTAGCAATTATTATTATTATTATATTTGTAATTTAGACTGTGGATCACACAAAGCACTTTTATATTTCATCAGTTATTAATGGTCTTCAATTTTTCTGTTCTTCATGAAAATCAGTTCAATTTCACTTCCTGGACCATCACCAATTTCAAGTATTAGGTAATAAAAATCAGGAGTGTCTCTACTCGACTATCTCGCAAATTGAATTGGATTAATTAACATATATTAAATTTAAATTTAAAACCTTTACCTTCATTTTTAAGTCAAAATTTACAAATTGAAAAAATTAATTCGCTTGTTTGGCTCTTTGTTGATGACACCACGTCACGTGCTGGTGAGATATTAGTAGTTAAATTCTATATATAGAAGTTTTATACAATTTTGAATCATGAGAAAAACTATCAAACATATATCTTTATATTTACGGTTAGTTTAGAGGGAAAAAAAATGAAAACACACGTGGTAAGTAATGACCCTCTTCCGGATGAGCTACATTTCTCAAAAGTTGATAGAAAATTACGAATTTTGAATAATACCCGTGTAATTGTCTACATACAGACACACACATATTTATATATATATATATATACAGACAGACAGAGACAGACATTATTCTCAACCTTAGTCAAAATGACTCAGGGACCTTCAAAACGTATAAAAACGTAAAAATCTCGACATCAAAAATTTTCCTGATCTATCTATTATTTTATTTTAAATTAAAATGTAATTATTTAATAATTATCTACTTATTCTGTTTCTTTACGTTTAAAAGTCCCAATAATCCATTTATAACATTTAAAACAGATTTCAGTTTGTGTGTGTGTAATTTAACTTGATTACATTTTATTTTTTTCACCGGTATGTCTAAAACAATCCTCATGTTTCTCATAAAAACTAAGTTTTAATCCTCTAACGTTGTAAACCAGGGTTCAGGAAGAATGTTGATTGGTGTGTGGCCGGTACAACAAATGAAGCAATTTGTAACACTGTTTATTGCATGTACTAGTTGATTTTATTGGAATCCTATATTTATCGATGAGCCTATAAAAAATTTACACCGCCGATTTTGTCTTTATTAATCGGATCAATTTCGTTAGAAACAAAAACAAAAAAAATACAAAAAAAAAAACAAAAAAACAAATCCTAATTTCATTTGATCGGTAATTTTTAATAATAGTTTTTGGAACGATAAATCAAACACAATTTATATATATATATATATATATATATATATGGGGAGAAAGAGCGAGAGGGTGAGACGATTTTATATTAAGTTCAAAGGATAATTGTCCCCGGGATCAGGAAGAATTAACTTTCGAATATCATTAAAATAAATCAATTTCGCATTAATCGAAACGCTATCTCACTATTGTTCATGGAATTTACCCCTTCACCGTGCTAGAAACTTTTTTCTGTCTCGCTCGTCTTTATCCACCCCCTACCCTATCCATCCCCTCCCCTCCCCCCTCTCTCCCTCTGTCTCTCTTTCTCACTCGAACTCTGTCGATAAGCCCGGGTATTCCATCAAGCTTAGTACAAAGTTGATTTGAGTTGCAACAAATTTTTTTTTATCGATCCCAATGTATGTTTGTGAGTGTGATCGTTAAGACCAGTATGGCGTCGGGCCTTTTGCCCTGACTAGATAAGACTTTTAAATCCGTAAATAATTTATATCAGTGGTGTTGGGAGTAAGATGCGCCACCGTAATGCCCCAAGATTACCAACAAAAATAACATAAATAATATCGGAAAAAATGTTTAAATGTCCTTATCACCACCACCTGCCCCTCTTCATTTCTTCTCCTTTTAAAAGAGTCCTCTATACTATAACTGAAAACGAAAATGCATCATCAAATAGGAGATAAATTTACTTTCTGAAAATTATTTTATTTTATTTTTTCTTATATTATATTAAATTTGACGAAAAGTTGCAATATTTTATGGACTTAGATGGAAATGAAAACTTCAATGGTAGACCATCTAACTTTTGGAATTTGAATTGGTTATAAAAAATAACTAATTAATATTTTTTCAAAATTATAAATTTCTTAAAAAGATTGGCCATTTTCATTTAAAAATGAAACCCAACATTATTTCATTGACTACAATGATAGGTGTGACACAGTACTCTGTCCAATCAATTCAATTCGACAGTACAACATATTCAGTTGTTTGTGCTCTAAAATAGTTTCAAGGCATCGATCGTTTCTGGATGATTAACGTAACATTTACCCTTAAGAGCTCCCCACAAATAAAAAATACAGTGGGGTTAAATCACACCTCCAAGACAGCCAACTAACATCAATATTTCGACTAATAAATCGATTTCTAAAAACAGTGATCAAAATATCAAAGGTTACATTGACTAAGTGACAAGTGGCCTCATTCTGTTGATTTAAAATATCATCCATGTCCTCTTCTCTAATTTATGGAAACAAAATTTCGTTTAGCATGGCACGGTAACAGCGGATTCTTGTTCATTTTCGTCGTCTGACCAAAAACAACAACAAATAGTAACTCCTTGTCAGTTCATAGACTGTTCTATAGTAAGAATTATCAGGTCCCCAAGTTAACAACACCTCCGAGATGACAATTATCCAAAAAAACTAAAATGTACTGGAAAAACTATGGTTTAGAAAAATGTCTGTGTGTATGTAGACAAGATTACGCAGAAACGGTTTGAGCTAGACTAATGAAATTTGGTATACGGGCATTATTCAAAATTCGTAGTTTTCTATCAACTTTTGTGAAATGTAACTCAACCAAAAGAGGGTCATTACCTACCACGTTTTGATTTTCTTTCCTCTAAACTGACCATAAAAATAAAGATATGTTTGATAATTTTTCACGGGATTAAAAATTGTATAAAACTGTTATTAGATATTATATTTTAAAATTTTGACTTAAAAATGAAAGTAAATGTTTTAAATTTAAATTTAATATATGTTAATTAATTAAATTAATTGAATAACAATTTTATACTTTAAATTTAATTTTTTTTAATTAATTAATTAATTTATTTATAATTTAATTAATTAAGTTGAATTTAAATATAATATATGTGAATTAATCTAATTCAAATTTGCGAAATAGTCGATTTGAGACAATCCAGATTTTTAAATATATATATATATCGTATCTATTTCTAATAAGAATCCTAATTAGGAGTTTATTTTCTAATTAATAGAAGTAGAATATAAATTTTATAATATTTGTATCTATCAATTTTAGAAAGTTAAGAAATATTTTGAAAAATTTAGGTATATTATAATATCATATGCATATATATATATATATATATATATATGATTTATGTACATCCGTTTTACTTTGATCATTAATCATATAAAAAAATGGATGTTTTTATATTAATAATTTTTGTTTTTTCCTACAAAAATATTAAAATATGATATATATAGTATATAATATATACTATATATATATATATATACATATATATATTATAAATATATTTATTCAATTGGAATCCATTCGAAATGGATGTCATAAGTCATTCAAGTGCACGTGCTCATGCTAATGAATTTATCAAGTAGGAATTATATATCATTATTTCATATAAAGATCTCCGTTGGCCAGCAACCAAAAAACTCTTTCTAGCCTTTCCAACTTTTATTCCACCCATCCATACGTCTCCACCCACAAGTCTTTTCTGTTGTCGTCCTTATCCGTGACCCACGTTGCATTCATTATTCATTTATTTATTTTTTTTATTCAACTACCATTTTTCATTATTTTTATTTAAGTGAATTTCTTTTTTTCAAATTATATATTATATTTAAAATGGATTTGGGCATACCTTTGGAGATTATCAAGAGATGATATTTTAGGTTGGCTTAACTTTTATATTGACTGATACTCATTATTTATTTATATTTGAATATTTTTTTGAAATATGATGGCATTAATTTTTTATAAAATATATAATTCCTGTTTAATTAATCAAATGTCAGTTTGAAAAACTGTGTTTAATGCTATTAATATAAATTAATATACCTACAAAAGAAAGCAGAACAAACAAAGTACAAAAGGAAATAGTAGTTATAGAGACTAGACAAGGTCACTTTGTTTTTGAAACTAATGTCCTAGGGTCAACGAGTCGATGGATACCCAAGGAGAAGAAGCTTCGTTTTTTGTAATGTTTGGCACAACACAGTCACAAAAATTATTCATAGCATTTATGAACCAAAGAAGGCAAAAATTATTGAGAAATGTCGGAGACTGTATTATCAGGAATTGCATGATGCTATAAACATACAAATATAGTTTTTTTTTCGTAAAAACTAGAAATTCACGTTCCAACTTAGTTAGGGTCATTAATTGTGAAGGTTGTGATAGGCGGAACACGTGACTAGCAAAGATGGGAACAGAATAGAGAAAAACTTGGTTTTAGGCAAACCAATCGGGAAGCAGTCAGTTTAGATCAAGGACGCAATAGGCAGAAAGACGGGAAAAGGATTTGGAAGAGAATGTGTAGTTTTTTCCGTGAAAACTACCAATCGACATTACTTCACTTTCCAACTTAGTTAGGGTCATTAATTGTGAAGGTTGTAATAGGCGGAACACGTGACTAGCAAAGATGGGAACAGAATAGAGAAAAACTTGGTTTTAGGCAAACCAATCGGGAAGCAGTCAGTTTAGATCAAGGACGCAATGGGCATAAAGACAGGGGGGAAATTTGGAAGAGAATGGGTACTGTGACTTTGAATAGGAAAGGTTGTCGGAATGTGGTTGTTGCGTGAAAGAATATTCGAGTTCCTTGCCGATTTTAAGTTTCTTCTAAGAGAGGAGAAAATTAATTTGATTTAATAATAATTATGTATATATAAGTATATCAAAGATTTATGCAATTTATGAGAAACATAACTTAAATTATATATTGCATGTATGAAACTATATGAAACATATTCCAATAATAATATAAAATGACGCCCCTAATGTATCATTATAGAATGTGTAACAATGCTAATTGTTGTCTCAATGGAAGTTGAAACTTCCCGACCACATCATGCATGCATGTCTCTTGGGGGATCCCCTTTCCATGCCCCAGGCTTTCGCTCTACATATGTGCCTCTCCATAGAGATATATATTAAATGGATATATATATGGTGAGGTGGTGGTGGTGGTAGTATGAGGCAGGCTCTTGCTGGCCTTCACGACACCAGTTCGTGAGAAATTAAAATCTCTAGCGGCAGGCGTTTTTGCCGGACTCCCCTTTTTTTTAGGGTGGCTGAGACAAATATAGGTTAAAGTCTTGCTACAGCAGCTCCCCATGACACACCCTCCCCTCTGATCTCTTTCTTACTCACTCGCACCCTACCGCGTTCATGAATAATTCACAGAAATAGAATTGTGCATAGAAACAGAGATGAAAATGGCGATGATTGAAAACATTTCTCTCCGTTTTCTAGTAATTTTTTTTCTTCTGTCCCTCGCTTACTTTCACCACCCGCCTCAACCCCTCTCGCTCACTTTTTCTCATACACATTTTTTTTTATACCGCGGATTGAGCCTCGACGAGAGAGAACAAAAGAATCCAAACAGAGAAATACTTTTAAGAAAAATATGCTAAAGAATTACGAAAATTCTTTATTTCAAAGATTCGGATTCATTTTTTATTATTTTATTTTATTTTATTTTTTCCCATATAGATTTACATGACAATAGTCAAATAAAAAAAAAAAATTTAAATTAATTCTATCCATCCATTTTATTTAATAGTACACATATTATCTAATCTTATTATGCTAGCTAAAAATGTATATATATATATATATATTTATAAATGGGATCTCACAAACCACTCTCTAACGATTTTTTTTTTAAATTCACACCATAGATAGTATTTATAAAAAAAAATCGATCTGTATTGGTTTCATCCTCGGGAAAAATCATCTTCATTAGTTTTTTCTTAATTTAAATTTATATGACGTCACATTCAGCGCCTCCTCTTATATCTTATATTATAAATAAAATAAAATTAAAAATGTTTATGTCATATCCATATCTGTTTTTTATTCCATTAATACATACATTTAAATTATTTGAAATTGTTTCATTAAATTGTTAAATTAAATTCAAAAAGCTTTTCTCGTGTAAGAATTAAAATAAGGATTTTTATAAAGTTTCTTTTTTATTTACAATTATAGATTATTAAAATGAAAGAATCATTAGACATATTTTAGACTTGTATAGAAAAATAATAAAGAAACTAACATGAATAATAAACATCTATTAATTATGTATTAATAAATGTTTATGATTAAATCTCTATTCACAATAATTTCATTCAAATGGTTTTTCTTTTGTATGAATTAATAAATGTGATTTTGAATTTGATTTCGTATTAAATTTCTTTCCTCAATATTTACATTCAAAAGAGTTTTCTCCTGTATGAATTAATAAATGTTTACCTAAATCAGATTTCAGAATAAATTTATTTTCACAATAATTACATTCAAAACGTTTTCCTCCTGTGTGAATTAGTAAATGTTGATCTAAATTTGATTTCTGATTAAATTTCTTTTCACAATAATTACATTCAAAAGGTTTTTCTTCTGTATGAATTAATAAATGTTTTTTTAAATTTGATGTTTGTTTAAATTTCTTTTCACAATATTTACATACAAAAGGGTCTTCTCCTGAAAGAAATTAATGAATGTTTATCTAACGTTGCTTTCCGATATATATATTAAATTTCTCTTTAAATAATTACATTGAAAACGCCTGACTTCTGTATGGTTTGGATCAGTTTCTTCTTTAAATTTTTCGTCAAAATATTTCTCGATATTCTTTTTGAGGTTTACATCATTCTTGAAAACAGAAAATATTTTTTATGAAAAAAAAAAATATTTTTTTAGATGTTTAGATAAAAATTCCTGACTTATAAAATTCGTATGACAATAAAGACAAGAATATAGAGGACCTTAAAAAATAATTGTTTTCGTTATTTTAAATGATAAAATTTTTATACGAGGGTGGGATGAAAAGTTTCCGACCTGACCAAGATCAATTTTTTTTGCTATATTTTTCAACATAATCTCCATCAACACTGATACATTTCTCATAACGGTCTTCTAATTAATTTAATAAATTAATTAAATTTGATTTAATTTAATTTAAGTCTCATCAACAGTTATGAATCGACGCAAAAATTCTTTTGGATTACGCCTACAGCGCCAAATTGTCGTTAGAAATGGTTTTTCGAAGCAATTTTTGGTCTAACATTAGGAAATGCGGCACCCACATTGCACACAGCTTTCCATATTCAAATGGTTTTGCAAAATATTTTGCACACGTTCAGCTGACATCGTACAGGTCTCAGCTATCGAATTTTGAAAAATAAAACAAAAGAAAAATTGAAAAACATCGTTTTTCTTGGTCAGGGCGGAACCTTTTCAGATCACCTTTGTATATCTAACTATTTTATAATTTAATTTAAGGAATAATATCATTATAAATAAAATTAAAAAGAATAATTTTAGTGACAATTAACATTAACATTTGTGATTGCAGTGTTACAAAATTAATTTCGGTACTTTCAGAGATTCAATCAAGCTGAAATTCTATATATAAAAGTTTTATACATATATCTTTATTTTTATGGGCAGTTTAGAGGAAAAAAAATGAAAACGTGGTATGTAATGGTCCTCTTCCGAATGAGCTGAATTTCTCAAAAGTTAATAGAAAACTACGAATTTTGAATAATGCCCCTGTACTAAACTAACTATTTCATTATTCTAGCTCAAATCGTTTTTGCGTAATCTTGTCTACATACACACATACACACTCACACACAAACACACACAAATTTTTCTCAACCTTAGTGAAAATGACTCAGGGACCTTCAAAACGTATAAAATCATCAAAATCTCGACATCGAAAATTTTCGTGATCGCAATACTATCTCTGGTGAGGTAGTAAAATGAGCAAATAATTTTATTAAAATTCAAACTTTGCGCAATGATTTTATTTCTAATTTGTGATTGAGATAAAATTATATTTTCCCATTCGGATAGCCTTATTAGTAATATCAAATTATAAACAATAAATTTTCAATTTAATTATCTACAGGAAATATACGCAGTGTGGTCGCCTGAATTCAATCAAAACCATTTCCAATATTTATTGTTGACTACAGCATGTGTCTATAGACTAGCAGATGAAAATATAATTAATTGTATTTAAATAAAATTTCATTCTCACGCTATTAATAGAATTTAACCTCTGTTCTATTGGTATACAAGCTTTTGTTTTATTAACATCGTTATGATATACATGCACATCGTTTATGATAGAGTTATAAAGTACTAATGAAAATAATATTATTAATTAGTAATTATTGATTATTACAATAATTGATAAGGGAAGGTGGATAAAAGTGTTGTATGATCAGTACAATAGATCCTCACAATCTTTATCTTGATTTTCTTGATCGGAATCGCTACTTTATATTTTAATTAGCTTTCCAATTTTAATCAAGTATCCCAGAGTCAAACAAGCGTCTCCCAGAATGCGTGCTGTTTCTCAAATTTAATAAAGATCTGTTAAAAAAAAAACAAAAAAAAAAAACCTCTGAATTTTGTACGTCATACGCAAGGACAACGCCTATCAAGTCAATTATATCAATTAGGGGTCCTATCAACCTTTAACTTGATTTTCTTGAACGGAGGAGCTACTTTTTATCAAGTAGCTTCCCAATTTTGATCCCGGAGGCTGGGTTGACTCCGTTCCATAAATCCCAGCTAGAGAAATTCCATTGCCAGGCCCGGTACTTGAACCCGGGGCCAGGAGAATGTGAGCCAATTTTGCTACCTCCCTCCATTTTTACATAAAAATATATATTTTAATTAATTTATTAATTCATTAATTATAAATAGAGTTTATAAATAATTTTAAATAGAGTTAACAAATTTTAATAGATTATAAATAAACAATAAATAATTACCTGTTCAATCGAAATATTTTTTTTTAACAAATTTTATTATTGTATAAAATTCAAAACAAATTGATTTTATTATTAACATTTTATTAACCCCACTTTATTTATATATTATCAGCGCGTCTTTGATGGCACCACATCACGTGCTGGCGCGTGATTTGCAGTGTTAAAAAATTAATTCCGGTACTTTCAGCGATTCAATCAAGCTGAAATTCTATATATAGCAGTTTTATACAATTTTTAATCATTTGAAAAACTATCAAACATATATCTTTATTTTTACGGTCAGTTTCCGAGGAAAATAAGCTGGAGTTTCTCCACTCGACTATCTCGCAATTTGAATTTGATTAAATAACATATATTATATTTAAATTTAATTTAATTAATTAAATTATAAATTAAAATTAATAAATAATATTTATTAAACCAGCGCGTTTGGCTCTTTGTTGATTGTACCAAATTTCACTATTCTAGCTCAAACCGTTTTTGCGTAACCCACACACAGACAGACATTTTTCTCAAACTTAGTGAAAATGACTCAGGGACCTTCAGAACGTATAAAAACATCAAAATCTCGACATCGAAAATTTTCGTAATCGCAATACTATCTCTGAAGAGGTAGTAAAAAATATCCTATATTACCGGAAGTATTAAATGAACCTAAAGCGATGCGTTATTCTATACATTAGAATGATTTTGTTTTGAATGAATATACTCAATGGATAATAATTATTTAAAGATGAGATTCTATTGATACGTTTGAGTTAAATTGGTTTTCCATCGGATGGGGGAGAAGGGGAATTCTTTTGGCTTTATACTATAATCTTAGATAATAAACAAAAGATGGCGGGAGTTTCATAATGTATGGAAGATATGAACTCTCTCCCCTCTCCCTTTTACTAAAATTAGATAACTTCACAAGTGTACCCAGTCAACTAGCCTCCCCCGTCCACTACCAATTCAACCGAGTTATCAAACAGTTTGAATCGAGTACCTTCATTCTTGAACTGAAATTGAAAACTCGAAATTTCATCTCATCTTCTTTTGCTCCCTCCCTCATCACCTTCTCTTTTATTTTTTTTTTTTTATTTTTTTTATTTTTTCATGTGATATTATTTGTCGACGCGATTGGAAAATATTCTTTTGAACAGAGAGACCCTGGCCTGTTACTGGATGTTCTTTCTTGTTAACTATGTATAATGGTAAAGTAAAAGGAATCTGAGCATTATACAACTAAAGGATTCAGTAAAATGGTCATTAACCTTCCCTATCTAACTATTCTCAAAACCCTTACTCACTTTAATTTAAAATGAAATGAGTAGAACACCAAAAATTTCACTTTCCTTACCAAAGATAAATATTAAATTCTACTTTGTAAAATTTTATTTTTATTATAAATATGATACTAAATGGATTATTGATAAATCGAAAAGAAAAGTTAACATTTTTCAATTATCAAGTATTATAATAATACAATTTAATATTATTTTTTTATAAATATTACACCAAAAAAGAGAATTTATTAAACATGATGAATAAAAAAAAAAGAAAACTTTTAATAAATTATAATGGAATATGATTTGAATTTTTGTAAAATAAATTTAAAATATTTAACCAATTTAAAAAAAAAAATTCAAAACAATCTTCGTTTTCACTCAATTTGCAAATTGCACAAATTTTCAAAATATAAATTTAAATATAAAAAATATTACTTACTTTGTTTTAGAAAATATTAATCAATTAGGAGAAATATTCAATTTAAATTAATTTTACTTTTAATCTTTTATATAATATTAGAACTTAAAATAAAAATTTAAATAAGATTATAAACACTCTTTGTTTGGAAATTTCTAGAATTTTTAATTTTATATTGAGAGTCAACTTCTTAAATGAGCCACCCGAGGCGCCACATGTGTTGGGTCGGTTTTTTGCCCATAACTTTGGAACGGATGAACTTTTTTGAAATTTTCAACCATATACCTTATCCTTGGGTCATGGCGGTTCTAATGATACCCGAATAAGTTCCATAAAGTTGTTTAGAAGGAGTTTAGGATTGGGTAGTCGTTTAATTATATATATATATATAAATTCATTGATCAGGTTTTAAAATAGGTACCTAAATAAAAGTAAAATTGTTGCATACTTATTAAAAGTTTGTTTAAAACAAACCAAAATTTTATTTTATTCCAATAAAAAAACAAACTATTATTTATTCTAGAATTGTATGATTGTAAGTTTCTCTTCAATTCCAAATAAAATTCATCGATCTAACTAATTTTATAATTTCCCTCTCGGAGTTAATATGCTTTGTTGTCTGGCTTTTTCAACAACCACCCCCAAATCGTTTGATTTTTTTTTATACTCCCACCCTACAATATCGATATTTATCCAATCCACACCCTTTGATAATTTACCTGTGATCTATGCCGATAAATTAATACCATCAATTTATTTGAAAATTAATCAGTTTCCGTAACGAGAATATAAATGATTGTTGAACGCAACGCCGCTATTTGTTAATCGAATAAATACTTTCACAACAAAGAGAAATATTTGTTAATCCACAGCACACTCCATCTCTACCAATAAAATCAGCCCTCCCACTCCTATTTTTACCTTTACTGTTTAATCTTTCTACCCGACTTGTCTATCGTCATTCAATTTGCATAACGTGACAAAGGTTTCGAGTAGTTCGACATAAAACAGACAATTAATATCAAATCAAGTCAATTAATATGAATTCTAATATTATAAATTAAGCTCTTTTCCTAATAGACTAATAAATGCATTTATGATTTTACTTCATAAATTGGTAGCCAACCAATAAAATCAGTGTAAATTTTCGCACTTGGCTCATGATTTAATCAAAAATTTACACAAATTATAATAATAATAATTTATATTTGAAAAATATTTTTCAGGTCGAGAATAAATCTTCTAATTTTTTTAATTTTTAATTCTTAATAAATTGAATATTCTATTTTTTTTAATTACAAGTGAATGAATTAAAAAATATATAGAATTATATAAGACACCAAGTAGTCGGGATGACACATGATTACCACAAAATATTGGTTTAGGGATGAAGTCCCAAGATTGGCAATTGCATTTCTCTCTAACTGGGGTCTATGAAAACAAAACAACTTATTATTGATTTTAATCAAGTTGAAATAAAAAGTAGCGGTCAACTATCAAGAATCCGTTATACTGATCATACAATACCTCTATCACGCTTAGACGGTAACAGGCTTGTCCTTTGATAGAAGTCACAGGTTACTTTTTATGGAAATCATATAAACAGTTGTACTAGTTAAAATACTTTTGATAGTGACAGTAGCTGTAATACTGCAGGAATTAACATATATAACACATATCTAATAAATATATTAAATATTATATATATATATATATATGTTACGGTAAATGTACACTCTTGGGAAATGTACACATTTACCGGAAAATGTGTACATTTCCCAAAAAGTTAGGTATATGTGAACTGAATATAATGTATATGTACATTTCCCGGCAAATGTGTACTCTTGCCTTCACATTTTGGTAAATGTATATTCTTATCTTCATTTTTTAAGAAAAGTAAAAAAATATTTATTTAAAAGTCTTTAATAACGAAAATTATTTTAATTAAAATTGAGAAAAATGTGTGTGTGTGTGTGTGTGTTTATGTGGTCAAGATTACACAAAAATGGTTTTGAGCTAGAAATTTGGTGCAAGGGCCTTATTCTAAATTCGTAGTTTTCTATCAAATTTTGAGAAATGTAGCTCATTCGGAAGAGGACTATTACCTACCACGTTTTCATTATTTTTCTTCTCAACTGAACGTAAAAATAAAGATATATTTTTGATAGTTTTTCACATGATTAAAAATTGTATAAAACGGCTATATATAGAATTTCAGCTTGATTGAATCGCTGAAAGTACCCGAATTAATTTTTACCGACCGACGATAGTAAGGGAGGTATTGTTTAACATTGCAAATCACGCGCCAGCACGTGACGTTGTGCCATCAAAAAATAGTCAAACACGCGCTGATTTATTAAATATTATTTATTAATTTTAATTTATAATTTAATTAATTAAATTTAATTTAAATATAATAATATTTTCACTAATTCAATTCAAATTTGCGAGATGGTCAAGTGGAGACACCCGAGCTTATTATAAGAGTTAAATTTTATAAAACTATAAAGGATCATATAGAAAAAAGTTTTATTTATTTGAGCAAGAATTCATCACACTTTTATATTCTGCGCCCTCATGAAACAAATATCGCACTAGTGAAATAAATATGATTTCATTTTTTTTATTCCGTTGTTTCTTTTTTTATTTTTAGTATTATATATTTTTTACAATGTGCATTTATTATCATTATTATTATATTATATATGTTTATATATGTAAAAATAATAGTAAACATAATAAAAATTCATTTTTCAATTTGTCACACCAAACAATGGGTCTATATCTAATATGGGTATGTATAATTTTATATGCGGCCCGCGAAGTTATGATGAATTTTCAAAGTGGCCCGCAAGATCATTTGGGTTGGCCACCTCTGGTTTAAATAAATATTATTTTTGTTTTTTGTGATACAATCTGTTCTAGTTGGTTTTTAAACTTTTCTTTTTGTTTCATTGTTTTTCAAAAATTCTAACTAAAAAATAATTTTTTTGTATAAAAATTAAAATTTTAAATCTACAATTATGATAATTTTAACTTACCTGAGTCTTATTTCTCTAAATATCTTAAATTATATCCAGAAATCTTCAGTACTATGACATTAATTTGTAATGTATGCTCATATTTACCAAAACGACATGGTCATTGTGAATTCAATGTACATTTCCCTTATTTCAAATTGTAAATGTTAGTTGAATGCACATTACCCAAACGAGGCGGCAAGTGTACACATTTACCGGAAAATGTGTACATTTGCCGCAATATCTACTTTTACCGTAACATATACTACTAGGGTCAAAAAGTTCGCGGAATTGGTTATTAAAAATTTATTAAAAATATTTATAACATTCTTACATTATTTCCCTTCAAAATACTCTCCTCCTGCATCTACACATTTATTCCACCGTTCATATAATTGTTGGAAACACTCTTGAAAGCCGTTTTTTGAAAGTTCCTTCAGCCGCTCCGTCGCATTTTCAATCACCTCTGACGAGTGCGACCGTCGCGAAAACGCTTATGCCTCTCGTAAACTGCTGTTTTCTTCATCGCAGAATTTCCGTATGCTTTTTTTAGCATCTCAAGAGTCTCCGAGGGTGATTTCTCCAGCAACACACAGAATTTAATATTGCCACGCTGCTCTAATGACGACATTGCACAATCCGACGAAAGAAAGAAACTACGATCTACAATATTAAACACCGAACGCACGAAACCAACTACAACTGCCTGCTAACCTCAAAAGCACATTCACTACCAGTTATGCCAACCTCACAAACAAAAATTTCCCTTTCAGCTAAGAAATACTTGACTATAAGCGACCATTCCGCGAACTTTTTGACCCTAGTAGTATATATAGTATCTGGTTCACAGAGCAGCCGCTCGATACTTAAAAAAAACTATTCCTTATGAATTATGAATATTTAAGATTAAGATTATTATTTAAAATAAATATACGAGAAAATATATGAAACAATTTCAAATAATTTAAAAGAACAACAATTAAAAATATATAAAATAGTCATAAAACATACAACCCTTAAACTTACGTATTAATGCACTGAAAGACAGAAAAGTATGGCCTGTGGATATAACATAATATAATTTTCGTAATTTGATTACAAAATATTATTAAAATAAATATTTTTAATTTTATTTTATTTATAATATTTTGTATTTAAGGAAGCGCTGTCCGGCGTTGCCCGGAGCCTTTTTTTTATTATTAAAATTCCTATTTTTAATAAGAAAAAACTAACAAAGATGATTTTTCTCGAGGCTGAAACCAATACAGATCCATTGTAGATCAATACAGATCGTGTGCATTTCCAAAAAATCCTTAGAGAGGTTTAATATCTCAGAAATATACAAATATATATATACAATTTTTGCTACTATAATAAGATAAGATATATACATATATTATAATGATAATTGAAATATATAAAAAAAATTGTAAATATGTGAATTTATCAATATTATTATTAAATTTATTAAAATTTGGAGCTTAAGGCAGTTGATACGAATAATAATTAATAATTCAGAATACTCAATTAATTTATATATTATTAATTCATTTCTCCGTCAATAAATATCTATTAAGAATGAATAGAGCCACTTTCATTGGGACACGGCCAGGAAAAAAACAAATGACGCCAGACAATGACTATCGATAATAAATATAGATTAAATAATAATAATATATATATACTATAGAAAAATATACGTTTCTACGACTAAATTGAATAAATAATAAATAAATAGGATCATAAATAAGTTAAACACGTGCTTTGTTCTTAAAATCATTTATTTATTTACCAAGATTAATTAAATTTTAAAATAAGGATAAATTCAAGATTAAAATAAATTTCTGTCTAAATATGAATCAAATATTTATTATAAATAGATATTATAGCTAAATTAAATGAATTGATTATAAGTGTGGGATGAGAATGGGAGTGGAGGAATTGAACTTTTTTTTTTTGCACCTGGGCGTTTATTTCTCCCAGATAATATCCATTTGTATTCCAAGTCTCTAATTTGAAAAGATAGGGTTTATGTTAGTCGAATTTTAAATTCAAATTTCTCTCCCTCTTTCTCTCTCTCTATTCTTAATCTGGTTAACATTTCAAAAGTAACCAAAGATCATCATTTATTTAAAAAGGACACATCTTGGAAGAAAAATCGAATTGGAAGGATTCTTTGAACAATTTTTTTTCTTTTATTTGACCTATATATGCTCTATAGATTATAGATGTGATATATTATAATAACGATTGTTAAAAAATTCAAAAATTTTCATATAAAGTTGAGATTTGAGGTTTTCAGAAATTCAAACTAACGTTTTTCTTGAACATTAAACTTCATTTTATAATTTCTAATACTATAGATCTATAAATATTTAACATTTTTTCTACCAAAATATGTTCTACTGTGTGAAGTTCTTGACATAAATTCTTTTCATTTTTAAATTCTTATTCAGAATATAATAAACATAAACCTATATATTTCTTTTCAAATAAACATGGTCATTTTTTTAGATCTCGCCAGAGATAGTATTGGGATCATGAAAATTTTCGATATCAAGAATTTGATGTTTTTATACGTTTTGAAGGTTCATGAATCATTTTCAGGTTGAGAAAAATGTCTCTCTGTGTGTGTGTATGTGTGTGTATGTAGACAAGATTGCGCAAAAACGGCTTGAGTTAGAATCATTAAATTTGGTACATAAGCATTATTCAAAATTCGTAGTTTTCTATCAACTTTTCAGAAAAGCAGCTCATTCGGAAGTGGGTCATTACCTACCATGTTTTCATTATTTTTTCCTCTAAACTAACTGTAAAAATAAATATATAAGTTTGATAGTTTTTCACATGATTAAATATTATATAAAACTGCTATATATAGAATTTCAGCTTGATTAAATCGCTGAGAAATTTAGTAACTCATCCGGAAGAGGACCATTACCTACCACGATTTCATTTTTTTCCTTTAAACTGATATTAAAAATAAAGAAATATGTGTGATAATTTTTCACATGAAATATATAGAATTTCAGCTTGATTGAATCGCTGAAAGTACCGGAATTAAATTTTTAATCAAATTGAAATAAGAATTTCTGCTGTTAAGCCATCTGTTCCATTGTACTGTTTTTACTATCTCGTCAGTGATAGTATTGCAATCACAAAAATTTTCGATGTTGAAATTTTGATGTTTTTATACGTTTTAAAGGTATCTGGGTCATTTTCACTAAGGTTGAGAAAAATGTATGTGTGTATGTAGACAAGATTACAAGAAAACGGTTTGAGATAGAATAATGAAATTTGGTTCACGGGCATTATTCAAAATTCGTAGTTTTCTATCAACTTTTGAGAAATGTAGCTCATCCAGAAGAGGGTTAGTACCTACCACGTTTTCATTTTTTTTTCCTCTAAACTTACCGTAAAAATAAAGATATATGTTTGATAGTTTTTCACATGATTAAATATTGTATAAAACTGCTATATATAGAATTTCAGCTTCATTGAATTGCTGAAAGTACCGGAATTAATTTTTTAACACGTTGACTGGCAATCACGCGCTAACACGTGACGTGTGCCATCAACAAAAACCCACGCGCTGGTTTAATACATTTTATTCATTAATCTTAATTTATAATTTAATTTTTTAATTAAATTTAATTTAAATATAACATATGTGTTAATTAATCCAAGTCAAATTTGCGAGATTGTCGAGTGGAGACACTCCAGATTTTTTTTTTAAATGAATTTATTTCCCAATTCTAATTCTATTTAATTCTTCATACCATCAATAATATCTACCCCTTTCATCGATTGAAATGTAATCGGTAGCAGGGGATCATCCATTCTCATTTTTCTTCTTTGAAAAAATCCAACAATGCGTATAGTTCCGGGTTCAATTTCCGGCCAAGAGAAAAATTTATTCAAGGAATTGGTCAAAAGGGAGACGTCCTATCTTTAAAAGCCGGTTGATAAGAGAATGCCGAGTGCTTATCTCCTCTCTCAACGTCAAACCAAAAAGATATCGACATACGCTCCCACCACTCCTACCCTCACTTGGTTTACATTTTACTCTCCCCAGGCATTATTTGCTTTTATCTATATTATGCAAATTTCACATTTATTTATTTATTTCTTAAACTTTAAATATTAAACTGGTTTATTTTTTTTTCTCTTTAATCCCTCATTGCATGATTATAGAATATATACATATATATTTAAATATATATTTAAATATATATATATATATATATATATTTAAATATATATATATATATATATATTTCAGTATATTCCTATTCTAAATCTCAATCTAATTACTTTAAAGATTAATAAACAAATAAATAATACTCTTTAAAATTTAATGATTCAATTCTCATATAATATGTAGATATTTTTTTTTCTAAATAAAAAGAATAATATTTTGAAAACACATTTTAAACCTTCGCCATCCCATTTCAATTCTCTTTAAATTCCTTCCCACACTAAATTTATGAACATACAACTATTCTATCTGCTAGTCATTTTTACTATCTCGCCAGAGATAGTATTGCGATCATGAAAATTTTCGATGTCTAGATTTTGATGTTTTTTTACGTTTTGAAGGTTCCTGAGTCATTTTCACTATGGTTCAGAAAAATGTATGTGTGTGTGTGTATGTATGTAGACAAGATTACGCAAAAACGGTTTGAGCTTGAATCATGAAATTTGGTACACGGGTATTATTCAAAATTCGTAGTTTTCTATCAATTTTTGAGAAATTTAGCTCATCTGGAAGTGGGTCATTACCTACCACGTTTTCATTTTTGACCGTAAAAATAAAGATGTTTGATAGATTTTCACATGATTAAAAATTGTATAAAACATATATATATATATATAGAATTTCAGCTTGATTGAATCGTTAAAAGTACGGGAATTAATTTTTAAATACGTTGACTGCAAATCACGCACCTGATTAAAAATTGTATAAAACTGCTATATATAGAATTTCAGCTTAATTGAATCGCTGAAAGTACTGAAATTAATTTTTAAAACTACAAATCACGCGCCAGCAAGTGGCGTTGTGCCATCAACAAAGAGCCAGCGCAGGTTTAATAAATATTATTTATTAATTTTAATTTATAATTTAATTAAGTAAATTTATTTAATCCAATTCAAATCGCGAGATAGTCAATTGGAGACACTCCAGATTTTTATTCATACTGAAACGTTGAGAAAATGACAATCTGTACTTGTAATTAAATAGTATTTTATTACTTGTTTATATTATTATTAATATATTTTGTGTTTCAAATTAGAATAAATACATTATTACTAGACGAACCCGTTGCAAACGGTGTTTGCAATTTAAGTTTAAACTGAATTTGTAACTAACTTCATAATGTTACAGACATCACATACGATAACATACGATGGAAGTTATTAATATAGATTAGTATTATTAATATTATAATAAATGATTAAATATTATATAAATCATAATTACAATAATATTATTAATATTATTAATAATATTCTCATAACTTTTGATTCAATTTTCTTAAAAAAAACAAAAAAAAACCTGTGATTTTAAGTAACTTTTTATTAAAACTCCAAAATCGATTCAAGTCCTTCTAACGATATTTTCATTTGAAAAATTATCTGAACAAAACCAGTACTCGAAGGGGTTGAAAATATTGGTGAAAAAAAGGGAGAATAATTAAATTTGCTACACGAACATTATTCAAAATTCGTAGTTTTCTATCAACTTTTGAGAAATGTAGTGGGTCATTACCTACCACGTTTTCATTTTTTTTCCTCTAAACTGACTGTAAAAATAACGATATATTTAAGATAATTTTTTAAATGATTAAAAATTGTATAAAACTGCTATATTTAGAATTTCTGCTTAATTGAATTACTGAAAGTACCGGAATTTTTTTTAACGTGTTAAAATTTTAAAAATTAATTCCGGTAGTTTTAAAAAATTAACTGCCAATCACGCGCCAGCACGTGACGAGGTGTCATCAACAAAGAGCCAAATAAGCCCTGGTTTAATAAGTATTATTTATTAATTAAATTTAATTTAAATATAAAATATGTTAATTAATCCAATTCAAATTTGCGATATAGTCCAGATTTTTTAATTGGTTTTACCATCTAAATAGATAATATTCGCGATACTGAACTCGGACTCAATCCCATTCCTCCATATGTTTCTATCTAGTGGTACCTCCATCAAATTCCTATTCACCCCCAAATCTTTTTCGTTCCTCCTTATTTTGTTATTAACTACCTATCGACATTTCGGTCTACCAACCTCCTTTTTTTTAATCGACTCTCCAAAATCAACTACTTGCTAGTATTTTTTGGCTAAGTACAAAAAATACACTTATTTTCTTATACAATAAATGTCCTTCCCTTTATAATTCCAAAAAAATATTTTGTCTTCTTTATTGTAATAGAATGAGTGATAAGTTTGATAAATTTCCACTTGCTGCTTCAATGGACTGACATTTATTACCCCTCACGGACGTGCCATCCTTGACCATCCTCTTGGAGCCCACCACACACACCATCCACTTACATCCATAAAGATCTAAAATAATTTATGAATGAATTGAGGTAAGAAACCATGTCCAGGGATATAAATTCTATTTCACTTATTTATTTTATTATTATGATTATTATTTTTCGTTGAAATATTATGTTAGGACGACGATTCACGAAGAAATCGCGAGAATCCTCCTTTTCTACTATGAAGAATGAAAAAAAAAGGAAAAAAAAAAAAAAAGAATTCTTCGAACGTGGATCAGAAATAGGTGCAAGCAAGCGCTTTTCAAGAAGAGGGTGAATGGGTGGGGCACTGTAAGGGACGTGGTTCGAATCTCCAAACATCCGCCCCCCCCCCCGCCCAATTCCAATGACGAGTGCTTTTTTTTCACTGGGCTCATAACCAGTCTAAGCAATTTCAAGTTCAACAGCCTCGGATTTACTTATATCACGGAATTAAACAATCGTAACTTATTGAACTTTTTTTCTCTCTCTTGGGGCCACAGAATAGGGAATAGGGCCAGTAGTGGGGGGGGGGTGCGGAAGGGGTCGAGCGGGGTTAAAACAATTTCATATCTAGAATAAAACATTGGCACTCTTTATTTAAAAACTTTTTTAACAGCTTCCTGAACTTAGTTTAGATTAGCTTACTTCTATAAAAGGTAGCGAACTTTAGATTGAAGATTAAAGTTGGACGTTAAACATGCGCGCCTCAAATTTTCATTGCTTCAATAATGTTTTAATGAATACTTAAAAGACGAAAACGGACATTTATTAAAATAATCAGTTGAGAATAACAGGCGCCATAGTAACAATTAAAAACAAAAAAACAAAAAACAAAAAACAAAAAACAAAAATAATAATAAAAATAAAATAAGCCATTCATAAAGAAATACGATATGAATAAATTTACTTTCCTATATATAATGGAGCAATTAGATAAAAAAAAAAAAAAAACATTTCGATGGGGTTTTGTTTGATTTCTGCTATTATCATTCGTGTGGAAAATAAACCCGAGATAAAAAAAAAGACATCAACGAATAACCGATTAAAATGGATATTAGAAGGTGGGAATCTTATTAAAACTTTTTCGTTTCTCACTTTTTTTTTTTTTTTCTTGTTTTTTTTATTTAATTCCCAGTCAAATATTTCAGAATCTTGGTGGACCGTATCAAAGGACGCGGTAGTGGAAGATTTTTTTTTTCGTTTGATTAAATTAAAAATGATTTGAGATTCAATAAAAAAAAAAAATCACGAATTGAAATTTGTTTTTTGAATATTGAAGAAGAGTTTGTAGATGAATTAATTTAATAATCATATTTTTGGAAAGTATTTAATAGTTAAATATTATAAATTTCTTATCCATGAAGTTTATTATTATTAATTCCATTTATGACAGTATGATATAGTATTATATATGTCTAGGTGGCTCGAATGGGAGAAAAAAGGAAGCGAACAATTGGCGGACTAAGAACGCTCTGGGCAGACTATGTAAGGAGGGGGCTGTTTGAGAGAATGGGTGTTTGTTGGAAGTAGGTCAGGATAGGAATGTTTGGGGGAATGTGGTTGCTGCGGCTAAAAACTTTCCAGTTTTGTAGAGTCACAGAAATAGATAAATATATCGAGGTATAATATTATAGTACCCGGAACACCGAACTATCGCTCGATCCATTAACAAATTTATACAATTTATTGTTATAAACTTTAAAAATTTTACAGTTTTTTTTATTATTTATTAAAAGTGTTAAATGGTTTTCGAAAATTAGTTTCCAAAAATGGTTCAAATTAATTAAAATATTAACTTGATTTTCATTTCAAGATGAATAAATTGACCTGTGGCCAGGTCCGAACCGACCGACGGTTTGAAATAAATGAATTTCCAGCTACAGAAACAATTTCAAATAATTTTAATATATCTATTCGGGGGGTTAATTCAAATATATATAGGAGACTCTCCTATTAAGAGTCAAGATTTAATTTTTTTTTTCTTTTTAATGTATCTATGCTAGATATCCTCCTTCATCCAAATAAAATTAATTTTTTGAAGGATCAAGGGAGGGGGAGGGGAAAGAGTAAGAGTAAGGGAATGGAATGGATTGAAAGGATTCATGAGCTCACGTGAGGGCAGGGACGCTACTCCCTGAAGTAGAAATCTTTTCTCTTGGGATCATAGAGAAGAGACTACCCGTTACCCTTCAAAATCTTTCTAATAAGTCTTACTTTTTTCTATTTTTTCCATTATTTCTATTATTATTGATATTTTTAAAAATAATTATTTTCTACTTAAAAATTATATTATAATTGTTTATTGTTAAATTTATTTTTCAATCCTTTTGTATACTTTTAATCTACGTATTTAATATCTTTTCAGGTTATTCTTTAGCTTTACGTCTTGATCTCTCAATTATCTATTACTAAATTATATATTTTATCTTTTAAAATTCTAGGATAGGTAGTATAAACCAACAAATATTTTTTATATTTTTTTTTATTTTTTATTTTTTTAAATAACATATACAAATATTAAATACATAATTTATAATAAATAAAATAACTTTTATTATATTAATTTACTATTATCATATATATTTAATCTTATTATACTTGCAAAATACTAAATATATTATAGTACCTGGTTTACCTAGTCGCTGCTCGGTACTTTAAAAAAATTATTCCTTATGAATTATGAAAATTTAAGATTAAGATTATTATTTAAAATAAATATACGACAAAATATATGAAACAATTTCAAAGAATTTAAAAGAACATAAATTAAAAAAAAAATAGTCATAAAACATACAGTCCTTTAACGTACGTATTAATGCACCGAAAGACAGAAAAGTATGGCCTGTGGATATAACATAAATATGTTTAATTTTATTTTATTTATAACTAGCTGCTCAGAGCTCCTTCGTCGCTCTTCACATCTAGACGGGGGCCCCTGTACCCCCCTGTACCCCCCGAGTGTCCCTATTCTGAGCTATAACCATCTAACTCCTAACCTGCCCCATCTCTCTCACTTTCCTTCCTACATTGTCCACCCTGTTCCCAATTGGTCTTCCACACAGACGTTTTCCAATCGAACTCCCCACCAATATATTTTTCCTCTCCCATTCTAGCCATGTGCCCTGCCGATCCCAGCCTTCTCTATTTTATGACCTATATCTAGAGATGCATAGAGGTCATGCAATTCCTTGTTATGCAGTCTCCGCCATTCCCCGGTGTCCTCATCTTTCTTTGGACAATAAATGCTGGGAAGAATCCTATTCTCAAATACTCTGAATCTATTCTCATCTCTCAGGGTTATAGACCATGCCTCCCACCCATATAATACAATTAATAATTTAATAATTTTGATCCCACTTGATAATAATTTCCAGATTGCAACCTCGATTTAAATTCTTTGCAAATATTATTCTCTCTGATACTAATTATTTTGTCTTATCACTATTAATTTCAAACCCCATCAATTTTCCTGCCTCGATTAATTTTTTTATGCTACTTTAAATGTTATTAACTTATTTAAAAAAAAATCAAAGTAAACAAAATAAAAATAAAATATAAAATTAGCATAACACTAAACTACTATAAAAATAATATTAAAAAATATATTATATATTAAAATCTTACGTGAAAATCCAATTATGAGATCAAATTTTCTTAATTAAAATAATTTACTCACATAATCTTAAAAATTAATAGTATTAAATTATAGCCGTAATGTGAATGTTTTCAAAGTTTAAAAGGCCAATAAGATCAATTGAGATATTGTAAATATCAATAGATATATAAAAAGATTTTTATCTGCACATTGCTCAGAATTTAAATTACCGCCAAATTATCGCCACCAGCGCCTCTATGATCTAGTATGGTAACTAAACTATTTTTCATTAATTATTCTTTATAATTTTTTTAAAATTTTTCTAATTCAAAAATCGAAAATCGGGCTTCGAGGTCTGGTGGCCAGCCCCTTTGTGCTTCCGTGTAAAAAATTCCAGGTCTCTGCGTGCGATAGATTTGCCTGGAGAGCTCGGTCAGACAGACAGGCAGACAGACAGGCAGACAGACAGGCAGACAGACAGGCAGACAGACAGGCAGACAGACAGACACATTACACTTGCTTTTATTATTATAGATATTGTCTACAATATTTAAGGAAGCACTGTGTCTGGCGTTGCCCGACGCCATTATTTTATTATTAAAATTCCTATTTTAAATTAAAGCTAACAAAGTTGATTTTTTCCGTGGCTGAAACCAATAGATTTCGATTTTTCTTTATATAAATTATCTTTGGTGTGAATTTCAAAAAAATCGTTAGAGAAGTTTAATATTTCAAAAATACAAATATATATTTATACAATTTTTGCTAGTGTAACAAGATAAGATGTATGTAAGTTGATAAGAGTTGCAAGAGATCTTAAATGGAATCAAAACTTTACCTGCTATATCATGTATTATTCTTTTCTGTAATCTCAAATCATGGAAAAGTAAAGAGTAATCACTAAAGCAGAGAACTTTTGAGTTCAGTAATACACAATTTGCCCCAAACATTCCAGTATTTTCAATTTTTGAAAAAGATTATTATTAGCATTATTATTATTATTGGTGTAGATCAGTTGATATACTAGTGAAGTAGTCAGTGGTAAATAATATAAGGACGGAGTTTAGAGAGAATGGCAGTTGGATGGGATTAGCTCAAAATCGGGACGGTTGGATGAATGCTAAATTTCGAGTTCCGTAGCGCCACAGAGATAGATTATTATTAAATCAAATAAATCAAGAGATTAGCATTGTTATTATTATTGGGTTAGATCAGTTGATAGACTAATGCAGTAGTCAATGGTATATAATGAAGGAGGGAGTTTAGAGAGAATGGAAGTTGGCTGGAATTAACTCAGAATAGGGAATCAAATTAATCAATCAACTCTTATTTTATACATATATAAAAAAAAACTATTCTTATTTAAGTTTTATATTTTGAAGTTGAATTTTAATTTAGATAATAGGTATATATATTCAAATGTTTCAAAGAATAGCTAAGGTTGGTTATATCTTAATAATAAATCATAAATTTCATAATTGAATTGAAAATAAAAATGAACATTTCCTCGATTTCCAAATGTATAATATTTTGGCACTATGGTCAAATATTGATTTCTAATACGATTGAATTAATTAGCAAGTTGACGGTTCTCATTTCGTGTTCTTGTGTGATGCTTCGGTTAAATCCATCTGGCCGAATAATTCAAACCACTTGGAACAGATGCCGGAACGTTATAGAACAATAATAACAGATATTGCATTTCCCAACCGGATATTCTCATCAAATACACACACATTCAACATAACATGAAAATGACAACAAAAGTATTTATGTTATTTTTTTTGTTTGTTTGTTTCAGGATATCTCAACAAAATTTATAAATAAAAAAAAAATACGGTTGATAAAATATTACATTATTTTAAAAAAAATCATCATCTTAATAAATAAATTTTATTTAATTTTTTTCTATTATTCTATCAACTAATCTATGTGTTAAATATTTGGTAATTGTTTAGAAAAAGGAAAGCTTCAGAGATTTAGATAAAACTTTGCCAGTGGATTCCTTATTTAATTTCAAGTGCCTATTAAATTAGTAAATGGTTGGGTTACTTAAAAGTTTCAAAGATAATAATTATTAAAATTTGAATATAAAACCATTGACAATCAATTAAGATACCATGTTTTATTCATTTGGCCACAAGAGGATTTCGGTAATTTTTTGGTTTTTTTTTCAGTTCGGTTTGTATATCTGAGAATTGAAAAATTAATTAATTAAATAATTTCCCTATATCCAAACCGAACTATAAAAACCGATAATTAGTGCATAAGTGAATAATTAGTGAATAAGTCAATAAAACATTACTAAATGGCTGCTTATTTGAACGTTCATAACTAGTTTATCTGTCAAAATTTAATAATGTTTATCTCGTAAACTAGAAGAGACCGAGAAATATTGCATAAGGAAAGTTTCTTTGGAATTAAGAAAGGAATCCACTGGTAAAGTTTTATGCAAATCCGTTAAGGTTCCATTTTTTGTAAACAATTACCATATATAACGGAATTTTGTTAATAAAACGTAGAAGTAGCAATCGAAACGTTGTATATTTTTTTATATTTTTTGAATTTCAAATTTACAATAACAAATATCAATATGTGGTTTTATTTACAAAATTCCGTTATAAATAAAAACAACAACCAAAGCTTTAATAATTTAATTGCCATATATTTTGATATCATGTAAAAATATTTAATCATTGATAAAATACACTTAATTCATCCAATCAAGTTCAAATTTATTTTTTTAAACATGTAGTCGATGACCCTTGACGTTAAAACAGTATTTTTTCACATAATGATTCAATAATTAATTTAATTAATTAATTTTACTTTTATATGAGAGGAAAACTTTCCATTATATAAAGTATAGAACAGGATATCAATTAGTCCTCTAATGGTTAAATTGGTTAGTCGTCGGCTTAGAAATTTCATGCCTTCGGAAGGTAAAAAAAATTTATTTTATTTCTAAATAATTTTTATTACTTTCAATAGAGTTTTTAACAGTTTTAACTACAAATTGGGATGAGCAGCACGCGGGCCGAATTAGGCCCGCCGAACAGATTTTGCGGCCAAGCAGAATAGTACAATATCATTTTATTCGTATCCTAAACATTTCCATCTGATTCTTATTAAGTAAAATATATATTATAAAAATCGCTACAACAATGATCGAAATATGTTGTTATTGTGTAAATATTTAACGTTTGGTAATTTATTAAGTTGTATTTTTTGTCTAAGGGCCGCCAAGAAATGGTGAACTTTCGTTTGACACTTTGATAAATAAGTTGACCTGTGGCCAGGTCCGAACCGACCGACGGTTTGAAATAAATTAATTTCCAGCTACAGAAACAATTTCAAATAATTTTAATATATCTATTAATGTAATAAAAAACAGATATGGATATAACATAAATATTTTTAATTTTATTTTATTTATAATATATAGCTGAAGTAGCCGGCGTTACCCGAGGCTGTGACGTCATGAAGGGCTGGGTGACGTCATATAATTTTAAATTAAGAAAAACATAATGAAGATGATTTTTCCCGAGGATAAAACCAATACATTCGTGGTGATATGTAAAAAATCTCCTTATGTGAAATGCGGTGCGAAAATAACCCTTCCCTTCTTATCGTCGATCGCTAATACTACCACTTCCGGTTTCCGGATTTGCACCAAAAGTTGATCAATTCATCCCACTGATGCATTAAGTAAATATACCAAATTTCATCAAAGCCGTTCAGGCTGTACACATCTATACGGACGGACAGACGGACGGACAGACGGACAGACGGCAGACGGACGGACAGACATCATGCTAAAAATACTTTTTTCTGTTAAGAAAATGCATGATTCGTGGAGATATGTAAAAATCTCCACATGTGAAATTTGGTGTGAAAACAATACCTCTCTTACTATCGTCGGTCGGTAAAAATGTGGTGTGTCTGGACTCGATTATCTCGCAAATTTGAATTGAATTAATTAACATAAATTATATTTTAATTAAATTTAATCATAAAATAAATTATAAATTAAAATTAATAATATTTATTAAACCAGTGCGTGTTTGGCTCTTTGTTAATGACACCAAGTCACGTGCTGGCGCGTCATTTGCAGTCGTGTTAAAAAAATTAATTCCGGTACATTGAGCTATTCAATCAAGCTGAAATTCTATATATAGCAGTTTCATACATTTTTTAATGATGTGAAAAACTATCAAACATATATCTTTATTTTTGCGGTCAGTTTAGAGGAAAAAAATAAAACGTGGTAGGTACTGACCCTCTTCCCGATGAGCTACATTTCTCAAAGGTTGATAGAAAACTACGAATTTTGAATAATATCCGTCTAGCAAATTTCATTATTCTAGCTCAAACTGTTTTAGCGTAATCTTGTCTACCTACAAACACACATACAATTTTGAATAATATAATTCAAAATTCGTAGTTGACTATCAAATTTTGAGAAATTTTGAGAACCTACCATTTGAATTTTTTTCTCTAAAGCAGTGGCGTACCTAAGGGGTGGCGGTGGGTGCGGTCCGCACCGGGCGGCACTTATCTTGGGGCGGCATTTTTTATATTTAGTTATAGTTGTAAAAAGCAACTTATTCATTTCATATTTATTTTTTTTCTTTCTTGAATAATAAATGATTATTATGATTATTATAAGGTTACTATTTGATTTATATAAATTATGATTAACTATATGATTTTATATAATGTATATAAATGCATTTTAGTGTAAATTTTGAATTCTAATTCCAAGAAAAGGATAATAATTTTATTTTTTTCTATTCATTAAAATTCGTTGAATTCGTAAACGAATCTTTACGATTTTGTTTGGCAAAATTATCTTCGTTCTACAATGAGTCAATTAAGACTACAAAATCTTGCAATATTGTCAATAGAACAATAAATTACAAATAATATAAATTTTGAGAGCATTATACACGATTATTTTTAGCATGATGTCTGTCCGTCCGTCCGTATAGATGTGTACAGCCTGAACGGCTCAACTGATTGTGGTGAAATTTGGTATATTTACTTAATGCATCAGTGGGATGAATTTATCAACTTTTGGTGCAAATCCGGAAACCGGAAGTGGTAGTATTATCGATCGACGATAGGAAGGGAAGGGTTATTTTCACACCAAATTTCACATCAGGAGATTTTTTACATATCACCACGAATCATGCACTTTGTATTGGTTTTATCCTCGAGAAAAATCATATTTATTAGTTTTTTCTTGATTTAAAATTATATGACGTCATCCAGCCATTCATGACGTCACAGCCTGGTCTTGCATATATATTATAAATAAAATAAAATTAAAAATGTTTATATTTATTATTTATGTATCCATATCTGTTTTTTATTACATTAATAGATATATTAAAATTATTTGAAATTGTTTCTGTAGCTGGAAATTAATTTATTTCAAACCGTCGGTCGGTTCGGACCTGGCCACAGGTCAACTTATTTAAATTTTAACTTAAAAATGAAGGTAAAGTTTTAAATTTAAATTTAATATATGTTAATTAATTGATTTTTAATTTGAATAACAATACTATCCTGTAAATTTAAATATTTTAAAATTAATTAATTAATTTATAATTTATATAACTAAATAAATTTAATTTAAATATAATATATGTTAATTAATTCAATTCAAATTTGCGAGATAGTCAAGTGGAGACACTCCAGATTTTTTATATTAGTTATTTACGATAATATGTCTTTTCTTTCCGATGCTGAACATTAAAAAGTATTAAAATTCATTTTTATTTAAATACAAGATTTTCTCTATTTATTTTTAATAATTAAAGGAATTTAGTTTTGAATCAAATAATATTGAAAAAATATTAAAAAATTAAAATTAAATCCGTCTTTTAACATAATTTTTCTCTATCGGTTTTTCTTTTGATATAAATACAAGATTCACTTTAATTTCGATTTCTTCCTTATTATTACAATTCTATATTACTTTTTTTTTATTATTGCACATAATTGCATAAAATCTTACTATAGAAAATTAAATAGAGAATAAAAGTTTGTTTGTTCACATTTTCTTATAAACAATCTTTTTCTTTAAAAAAAATAACAAACTTCGAGACTCTTTCTCCATACTGCACACAACCTATTTTAAATTCAATATTAATTTATATCCTTTTCTATAGAAACACAACAACAACAACAGCGGAAAACAAAAAAAAAACCAACAACTTAGTACTTGCTCTATAAAATTAACAAAGTTGGAAACTTCAACTCCATGAATTCCAATAAAATAAAATCTAAAGAATTATTTGTATATTTTTATGAAAATAAAAGACTAATAATTATTTAACTAGTGAATTACATACATTGCGCATTATTTAAATTATTAATATTAATGATAATATTTAAAAAAATATAATTATATAAAATCAAAATATTTATTAGTGGTCACACAGACTAAGACCCAGAATCCCAAAAATATTCCCACCTAAATAATCTCTTGAAAATGGCGCCAAAATGGGTGCCGAAACGTCGAGAAAACAATCTCACAAAAATACGTGATCATATCCCTGATAAATCTGATAATAATAATAACAATAAAATTCACGGAAACCTAAACCAACATATATTATAATATATATATATTATTATGTACTTTTAGGTTTCCATGAAAATTTTTATAGTAATTATTCAAGTAAACGCCTTTTCTTGGATTTGGATAATTCTTTACCAGTGTGGGTTCCTTTTGCAATTTTCAATGAAATTTTTTCGATCTTCTTTTAGTTTACCAGATAAAAATTATTAAAATAAAGATTTTTTAAATTTGACAGATTAGTTATGAACTTCGAAATGTGCCATTAAGTAATTTTTTATTGACTAATTCACTAATTATTCACTTATTCACTAATTTTCGCTTTTTTTTGGTTCTGTTTGGATATAGGGAAATAAATCCAAACCGAACTTATAAGAACCGAAAATTAGTGCGCCCTCTGGTGGTTAATTGATAAAACATGGTAGCTAAATAGAATATCAATGGATTTATATGCAAATTTTAATAATTTTTATCTCGTAAACAAAAAGAGGCCATAAGGAAAGTCTATTTTGAATTGAAAAAGGAACACACTGGTAAAGTATTATAAAAATCTACGAAAAGGCGTTTACTTGAATAATTACCGTTTTTATTAATATGGGAAGTTATTTCAGGCCGTTTCGACACCCATTTTGGAGCCATTTTCAAGAGGATATTTAGGCGGGAATATTTTTGGGATTCTGGGTCTTAGTCTGTGTGACCAAGAGTCGAAATCGGGATTTTGGTTTGATAGGTTGGGTGGTTTTGTACTCATTCGGAGCTTCACAGCAACGCAGTGAATACAAAACCAGATAGTCACATAGACTAAGACCCAGAATCCCAAAAATATTCCCGCCTAAATAAACTCTTGAAAATGGCGAAAACAATCTCACAAAAATAAGTGATTATATCCCGGATAAATCTGATGATATTATATATATATATACATATATCATTTAAAATTAAAAGGAAAATACATAGTTTATTTATACGTCATATTATATAAATATATAAATATTAGTTGTATTATTTTTTGATAAATAAAGATAAATCAACCAATTGTAAAGTAAAATTTATATTTTAGTTGAGAACAAAAGTGTAACAACCGAAATATCAAACAATTTGAAACTTCACTGAATGTTTTAATTAAAAATTATTCTTATTAAATTTTATCATTCATAAGTTTAATTTGAGTTCATAATTAATAAATTGAAAAAGTATTTTTTTTTTATAAAAAAATAATAATAAATACATTCTCATGAAGATTATAACATTTCTCCATTTCTAAGTAAGTTTTGAGCTGCAGTCTAATAGTCTACCCCCTAAGAGGATGGCCCCTAAGGGCGAGTAAACTACCTCTTTGGGAATTGCCTCGTCTTACTTAAAATGGCGCAGGTCCTTAGAGATAGCGAGAGGTCAACGCAGCCGCGACTCATTTAAATTAATTCCCTCCCACCTCCAAACCCAGCAAATGCACCATTCCAATCCTTGCTCCCTCACCAGTTTCATTCTTACACTCAAACACAAAACTATTATTATCTGACATTACTTTATATATTATTATATATATATAATAAATATAAATCAAAAAAATATAAATAATATTAATTGTAATTTTCTAACCATTGATTCATATTTAACTAAAAACGTTGAGCGCTTTTAGTTTTCATTTGATTTCTATACAATTTACTTCCTTTAAAGAGCTATAATTCATATAAGGTAAAGTAAACAGTCGTTGGCTCCGAGGCAGTCATTGGTCTCCTATCACTAAAAGACAAATAATAAGAGATTTTTTTATTTTAAAAATTTCGCTATTAACTATGGACATGTAATCGTTTGTGTGTGTTGAATGGTTGTATAATTACTATAGAATACATAGGCAAATAACTATAACAAGGGGCCAATAACTGTTTTTTTTTAAGATTTTTTTTTAAGTGTTTATTGAAAATGTCAAGAGAAAATGATTTTTTTTTATTCATCAAAATGTTCATAGTATCTATGTTCTGCAAACCTAATTTGACACGGACTTGTCCAGATATGCATTAAAGACTGCTAGGAATTGCTTAAGGGGACCAACGACTGTTGTGTGACCCTATATACATACAAACCACACTAAAACACTTAATTAACAAGTAACACTGTTTCTTCTAATATAATCAAGCATTTTGAATTTTATTTATAATATGTAAATTTAATAAAAATTATTTTAAATTTGGATACATACTTTGATATAAGTATATTACAGTGAAAAATAATAAAAGATTAATTTCTTAGCTCTTAACCTATCAATTTCTTTGAATGATAAAAAAATTTGTCAGTTTATGTGTTTAATAAAATTTTTATTATTACAAAAATTTGATTTGATTGTTCATATAATAAATTAAACTAAATGCGCCCAACGTTTTTCGTTGAATATGAATCAATTCACCCATAAACTTTGTCAAGCTTATAGAAAAATTATTTTATTCTTTTTAGTCTATTGAAAAACGTTATTTTATAAAAAAATTTTATATTTATATTTTTTTATTTGGTTTGATTTTGTATAACTAATGTAGTCAAAATGTGTGAAAAAATTTACAATTTTCTGGTAATAGTATAAATATTTTATCTTAAAAGATATTTATTTAGACCTACACCCCAAATGAAATATAAAATAAACTGAAAGGGTGAAAAGACTGCATTTAGATGAAAGTGTAGAATTTTTTTTACCTACTACATATATATATATATATATATATATATATATATATATATATATATATATATATATATAACTGAATGCGTTTCCACACATCTTGCGTCTCTTTATTTTCATATTTTTATATTTTTATTTCTCCATTTTTGCAAATTAATAATTTTCATTTGCTCTTTAGCAATGTAAATAAGAGTTTTATTTAGCTATCTGTTTTTTTACTTTTTTATAATGAAACACCCGCGCCTCAATACAAAAAAAAATCTCGACTCGTCATTCGTTGATTTTAGCTTTTTTCCTACTTCATTTTAATAATAATATAACCATGGGTCGATAAACAATATAAAAAGTATGTCTAAAGATGGAGTGAAGGAGAGAGAGAGAGAGTGAAAGAGAGGGAAAGTAAAAAGATAATCTCATGTTAATTAACAATTAAATTTTTTATTGACTCCGAATGGGTCGATGGTAAATTGGGTTGGGGTTTTTTGAGGAGGGTAGATGATGCTTGTTAAAATCTCCTGAAAATGGAGCTGTCGTCCGCATCCGCCCTGGTCATAAAACTAATGGCAAATCATCGGTTTCGTATTTAATATTCAAGACCCAGTCACAAAAGGTAACAGATTAATTAGAACATGCGATTGATTAATAGAGAGATAATGAATGGAGGATTAAAAATGACGTGGACACACCATTCTACTGATATTTTGATTGAAACAGATTTACAAAAAAAAAAAATATAATAGTAATAATAAGACTAATGGACAGCGCCGGATAAAGGGTCGAGGAAGCTGGACGACTGCCCAGGGCGCTAAATTTTGAGGGGCGCCGTTATAAAAATAAAATATTTTCTTTATATTCATAATTTTAGATAATTTTGATTTTTTGTCTTTTTAGTATTTTCACTATATCGCCAGATATAGTAGTGCTACGATGAAAATTTTGGATTTCGAGATTTTGGTGTTTTTATACGTTTTGAAGGTTCCTGAGTCATATTCACCAACGTTGAGAAAAATGTCTCTCTCTCGGTGTGTGTGTGTGTGTGTGTGTGTGTGTAGACAAGATTACGCAAAAAACGGTTTCAGCTAGAATAATGAAATTTGATACACGGCCATTATTCAAAATTCGTAGTTTTCTATCAACTTTTGAGAAATGTAGCTCATTACCTACCACGTTTTCATTTTTTTTCCTCTAAACTGACTGTAAAAATAACGATATATGTTAGATAGTTTTTCAAATGATTAAAAATTGTATAAAACTGCTATATATAGAATTTCTGCTTAATTGAATCACTGAAAGTACCGGAATTAATTTTTTAACACGACTGCAAATCACGCGCCAGCAAGTAGCGTGGTGCCATCAACAAAGAGCCAAACACGCCCTGGTTTAATATATATTTATTAATTTTAATTTATAATTTAAATATAATATATGTGTTAATTAATTCAATTCAAATTGCGAGATAGTCGACTGGAGACACTCCAGTTTATTTTTTTTTAATTTGCAGAAAATTAGTATATTCTTGTATGAAAGGGCGCCAAATTTTGTTTTACCCGGGGCGCTCATAACCCTAGATTTATTGCATATTATTGAAAGAAATCTAATTATAAAAAAAAAAAAAATATTTTGAAGTGAAAAAATAAATTGTATTTTATTGATGGAATTCATTTTATGTGAAAAAACTTATGTTGCTACCTCATGTATAACAAATAAAACGGTTTCAATAATAAAGTTAAAGATAAAATTCTTGTTATTATCATCATAATTTGTTTAAATATAATATTAATTTCAATTTTTTAACACTCTCGTCTTACCATTTTTGTTGTTTATCGCTTTTTTATGTTATAATTTTAGAAATTCTCCTGGGTAAAATAAATAGTCGTTATGGACATCTAATTTCAAAAAAGGCACAAATAAAGTTTTCATCAATCTTTATCTGGATATTTTAACATAATTAGAATATTTCTAATGAAGAGAAATAGGGATGAGGTCATCATCCAGGAAGTATTTATCTTCAATATATTATTTTAAATGAAAGGGAGGAGTATGGCAGATAAGTCACGTGACATGGGCGCCAATTGAAAGGGAGCTCGATTAAGCACTTAAAGTAAAAATATTTATATTGGTTTGATCTAGAAAAATAAAATCACTGGCTGTTATCCTTTTATGTAAAACATTTTGTCACCAATGTCAATACAAGTCATGATATTTCTCTGATGGTCGCCATTTTCTCTAAATGTGTTCCATGTGTATTCTGACGTGACTTGAATTATTAATTGGAGTTTTTTTTTTTCAAACTTTTTAAGTGCCTAGACACAGTGTTTTGTGGATGACTTATGAAATTATTCCCTTGAGTGTAATGAGGTTACAAAATGAGCCATTAATTTAGAAAGAATGTCCAGAGTCATGTAACTTGCGGATACTTCATACATCACTCGTCATAAAAAAACACGGATTTTCTTGGATATGTGAAAAAAAGAATAACGAACCCAGCTGGTAAGGAATACCTCTATCAAAGAAATATAAAAAATATATGAACAGCATAAATATTATAAAAAAACTGATGGAATATAAACATAGAAAGGCAAAAAAACCAAAAATAATATCTTTACAAGAATAAAAAAAATTATATCAATAAAATATTTGTTTCGAACAGATTATCTTTAATCTTATTCAGGTGACTGAAAAGGCACTGATATTTCTACTACAATGGTGGGTTGAAAGGTGTGTGGTTGAACCGATTAAGATTTTAAATCCATTTCAAAGTTTGTATGTCACAGAAACTAAAAATTCAATTTAACCAGAATATTCACGCCTGAAAAAAATTGCCTATGGTAAATCAAAATCAGTGTCGATACTTTATAAAATGTCAGACCAAACTAACCTCAAAGTATCTTACAGATGTCTAATCGATTCTTAAACAAAGCAGTACTACCAACTCAAAATCATGATGGTTCAAATAAATAAACCATAAAAATAATAAAAAAATGCTTAAACGAATAATTTAGTCTGTATATCTAAGTTGTTAGAATTTTTGTTTTTTATTATGGTTAAATTGTATGGTTAAATCAACAGAATTTTCGAATTTAAAGTGAAAATAAGTCACAAATCGTTATCTAAAAACGTTATGGGTTGGTGTAATAATAAGGAAAAAAAGAACAGAACAATGAAACAGATGCTTTAGCAACTGAAATTTTTATTTCAATTTGATTAAAATGGAAAAATAATACATTATACTCAACGATATATAAATATATATTTCATACAGTCTATCGATTTCTAGGGTTAGGGTGTCAGTGCTAGTGCCGAGGGTTCTCTAGTTCTTCAAAACGTGGTAATTAAAAGATTACTCACCAATCACCCCAACTTGAATTCCCAGCATTGTGACTCTTGTTCATGCAGACAAAGACCCAGTAACCCAAAAATCTCTTTTGAAAATAGAGCCAAAGTGGACGCCAAAGCATCGAGACAAATCTCTCAATAATCTAATTTATTAAGTATATAAATATATATATAATATATAATATTCGTTGAGTATAATGTATTATTTTTCAAATTCAATCAAATTGAAATAAGAATTTCTGCTGTTAAGCCATCTGTTCCATTGTAGTGTTTTTACTATCTCGTCAGAGATAGTATTGCGATCACAAAAATTTTCGATGTTGAAATTTTGATGTTTTTATACGTTTTAAAGGCACCTGGGTCATTTTCACTAAGGTTGAGAAAAATGTATGTGTGTATGTAGACAAGATTACAAGAAAACGGTTTGAGATAGAATAATGAAATTTGGTACACGGGCATTATTCAAAATTCGTAGTTTTCTTTCATCTTTTGAGAAATGTAGCTCATCCAGAAGAGGGTCATTACCTACCACGTTTTCATTTTTTTTCCCCTAAACTTACCGTAAAATAAAGATATATGTTTGATAGTTTTTCACATGATTAAATATTGTATAAAACTGCTATATATAGAATTTCAGCTTGATTGAATCGCTGAAAGTACCAGAATTAATTTTTTAAAACGTTGACTGGCAATCACGCGCTAACACGTGATGTGTGCCATCAACAAAGAACCACGCGCTGGTTTAATAAATTTTATTTATTAATCTTAATTTCTAATTTCTAATTAATCAAATTTAATTTAAATATATAATATATATGTTAATTAATCCAATTTAAATATGCGAGATAGTCGAGTGGAGACACTCCAGATTTTTTCTTCTTTCACTCTAAACTTCCCTCATCATTTCTTCTTTTTTTTGAAATGATAAATTAATAATTCCTTAATAGTTAGTTTATAGAATTTAATAATCATTTTTTTATATTGTAATTTTTACCGAAAAATACAAATTTATTTGAGATTCATTTATTTTTTTTTTCTAATTTAACAATTTTTAATAGATTAGTGTTTGGTGCTGGGGTTTGTGGTGAGAAAATGGCTGATTGTATGAATTTAGCTATTAGGATCGAACTTATCCTCTCATCCCCATTATATTTCCTCATTAATAGTGGCATTTATCACTAGTTATGAGTGGCGAGTGGTAAATGTGGTGAGAATTACGCTCGAATGATAATTAAATTATCTTTAGAAATATAATAAAGTGGCAAAAATTGAAATTCTATTTTTTTAAAAAACAAGTAATTATATTTGAAATAAATTGATATTTTTATTATTTTAATTCTCATCATTCTAACCAGATAAAATGTTCTTGTTATAAATTTTTATAAATAATAATAAAAAAAATTATAGAGACATCATCATCGGGGCATAGACAAACAAGCATAAACTCTCATTATTTCCATTTTATTTTTTTTTTATTAAAAAAAAAAAGTATAAAATCTTTTTTACTATCTTCTAAGAGATAGTATTGCGATCACGAAAATTTTCGATGTTGAGATTTTGATGTTTTTATACGTTTTGAAGGTTCCTGAATCATTTTCACTAAGGTTGAGAAAAATGTCTGTGTGTGTGTGTGTGTGTGTGTATGTAGACAAGATTACGCAAAAACGGTTTGAGCTAGAATGATGAAATTTGGTACATGAGCATTATTCAAAATTCATAGTTTTCTATCAACTTTTGAGAAATGTAGCTCAACCGGAAGAGGGTCATTACCTACAACGTTTTGATTTTTTTTCCTCTAAAGTGACCGTAAAAATAAAAATATATGTTTGATAATTTTTCACATGATTAATAATTGTATAAAACTGCTATATATAGAATTTCAGCTTGATTGAATTGCTGAAAGTACCAGAATTAATTTTTAACACTGCAAATCTCACGCGCCAACACGTGCCATGGTGCCATCAATAAAAAGCCAAACATGCGCTGGTTTAATATTTATTATTTATAATTTATAATTAATTAAATTTAATTTAAATATAATATATTATCTTATTTAATCCAATTCAAATTGCGAGATAGTCGAGAGGAGACACTCCAGCTTATTTAATATTCTTTTCAATTTTAATAATCAAATTCTTTTAAATATTTTAAATTTAAGAAACCAACCAACCCAGTTATTCTTTCTTTATTTAGATAAATTGATTTTTTTTTCTTTGATATTTGATTTCAGCGTCTTCAATAATTTATAATATAATAGTACTTATGTTAAAAAAAAGAAAATGATTTAAATTAAAAATCAGAATAATATGATTGAAATTTAACATGCTCTCTAAAAGGTTAAACCTGCTTTCAGGCTTTAACGGATTTTTCCATTCTTTAAATATTCCAATCTGTTTATCAAATCAAAATCAAATCATTTCCTTCGAAACCTTTATTGAATGATATTGAATCTCCTCGTTGTTCAATTCTAAAAAAAAAAAAAATTATTTAAACCTCTTTTTGTAACCACATTTACCCTCTTCTCTTTGGCTTCTTACAAATCAGATTTGTTGTTTATATCGATCAAAATTTAAAGAATAAAAATAATAAAAAAAAACATGTGACTTTTGTACATCCTATGAAAGGACAACACCTATTAATCCTGTTGTAACCTAAGAGTAGAGTTGTCTTATGATCAAAAGAACGGATCCTTCCAGCTTTTATCTTGATTTTCTTGATCAGAGGCAGTACTTTTACTTATCAAGCAGTTTTCCATTTGACCCCGAAAGCTGGTTGATTTCTGTCCCATTGAACCCAACTAAAGAAATTCACCTTCCGGATCTTGGGCCAGGGAATAAGAGGATGTTAGTCAACTCTGTTGACGTCCAGACTGCGTGGCGTCTTTAACACGTTCCCACCGGCATGTACCACCGGTGGCTCATGCCGCCACATAAAATAAATGTTTTAAAGAATATTAATACAAAACCAGAGCTATTATGGTATAAACTCATTCATTAGAAATAATAAAGTCGAGCATCACCAACCTAAACTAGACAAGACCACTACTCACTTCATTCTACTACAATGAAAAGAGGTATGATGGGATCTAACTAAGTTCTCTAGACTGGAAAAATAGCAAGAATTTAAAATGTAAGAACGTTTCCTCGCGTGTGAACACCAACATAAACAAAAATATTTGTATCAGACAATGGAATTAATCCATTAAATTTATATGAATGAACTTGTATCCTAGTCATGAACTCCGCTAATGGGGCTAATTAAAATCATTACAATAAGTACAAGAAGAACTCTCGATTTCATTCAACATCTTGAAGACGAGTCAGAATGCAATTTTACCTCTGACCTGACACATTGTATGACAGTTCCTCAACAAAACAAACATTCAATGTGATTTCTCTTTTCCTGTTTGCTGTAAAAAATATGAGCTATGATCAGGCACAGAACTGACAGACGATTTGAAATAAATTAATTTCCAAACAACATATACCATATATATATTGTAATATATAAGCATAAAAATGCATTTTAATATACAATGGTGGGTCACCTTCTAGAAAGATAGTTTTTAACATATGAGGATGATATAAAGAATTTTGCTAAATTGGAGAATGAAAGAACTTTGGTCATAAAACATCTGATCTCCAGATGTACAGAGACCCATCCGTGTATCCAAAGTGGGGGAAGGAAGGAAGAGTTTTCGTTATTGGTGTAACAAGAATTTTAGATCAGTCTTGATTAGAATTGGAGAAGGAGACACCAAAATCCCTTGCAGGAGTGACATCCCGGCCAACCCCCTTGAGGAGCACCGCCGCGAGAAAATGTTCCAGAGAAATCTGCAAGCAGACACTCAAGACTCACGTCTCTAAGAATGCTCCATTTATTCCTATCAATCATACAGCTAAGTGGTCGACCCTTGCTTATTAATATAATTGCAATTGCTTAATGAAATGAAATTTAATTTAATTTATAATATTCATATTTACAACGGTACCTTAACAACTTACTCTGTATCAATTCTTATAATATTAATTCTTTTATTTTATTAAATATTTAATTTTAGTTTAATGTTTTATATCTGTATTTTTAATCTGAACGAATTCAATTTTATCATTTCCCTTATTAACCTTCGCGGATTCAAATACCCATTTATTCTTCAAAATTAACCCAGAGTGCTACCAATTTAATAATTATTAATTTTCAACCAATTTTTCTCTTTTAACCACCATACCTAAGCCATCCAATATACGACAATATATACATACATATATATATATATAAAGTACAAAAAAAAATATTTTTAAAAACTCAAATTAATATGATTAAATTATATTATCTTGGTTTTTATTTTTAGTTTAATTACTCATTAATTAATTACTACGATATTTTAAGTGAAAAATTTCCGACAGTGAATATAAAATTAATTAATTACTTTGGAAACTATCACTTCTGGTTTCCGAATATACACCAAAAGTTGATGAATTCATGGTATTGATGCATTAAGTAAATATACCAAATTTTATCAAAATCCGTTCAGTCGTTCAAGCTGTACACGTCTATACGGACACACAACACACGGACAGACGGACAGACATCATACTAAAAATACTTTTTTCTGTTGACAAAATGCATAATTCATGGAGATATGTAAAAATCTCCACATGTTAAATTTGGTGTGAAAATAATACTTTCCCTTCCTATCATCGGTTGGTAAATATTATGTAATTTCCCATTGTATAGAGGAAATTAGTATTAATAATATATATATATAAAATAACAAAAATAACTATATCACATTATTCAAGTAAAATATCTTTTAATTTTCATGAAAAAAATATGTCATAAATTATTTAATTCCTAACATGATTAAAAATAAATGATATTTGATATTAAAGACTCATTTAGAATATATAAAATCATCAATATATGTCATATATATCAGTACAATACAATAACTGTTCATGTTTTAATTAAAATTTTACTGAAATTGTAAAAAAAAATACTTAATCATTTATACATAATAAAATGGTACATATAATATTATTGAATAAAATTGCTCAATTAATTTTTTATTTTGATATTTTTATATAAATTGTTTCAATTAAGAAATTATTAAAATAAATATCTATTTTATCTGAATAAATATGTATATTAATATTATGATTTAAACCCGCAGAAGGCTTCTTCTCTTAACTAGTAATATATATATATATATATATATATATGTATATTCCTATTTTATTAAACCAAAAGGATCTAATAATTGGGTTCTATTTCCAAACACGACCCGATAAAGTCTGCAAATTTAATTAATCTGAACAATATTTACTCTCTTCTAATGAATTCATTAATATATACATTACAACAATTTAATATCTAACTTATATATATATTTACATTCTTTTGTTTAGTTTTATTCACGGTGCTTCCTTTAAATTAAATTAAATAGCAATATATTATGTTATATATATAATTTTAATTCAAATATTTTAACTAATTATTTTTTTTTAATTATTTAAAAAAACCACAGGAAATTACATAAACGTAAGAAATATTATATATATATATATAAGGCGCCACAGGGTGGAAGCTAGCGCAACTGGCTCACATTCTCGTGGTCCCGGGTTCAAGTCCCGAGCCTGGCAAGGGAATTTCACTAGCTGGGGTCTATGGGACGGGGTCAACCCAGCCTCCGGGGTCCACATTGGGAAGGTACTTGACAAAAAGTAGCGCCTCCGATCAAGAAAATCAAGGTAAAGGTTGATAGAACCCGTTCTACTGATCATAGGACACCTAATTTATATAACCGACTTGACGACTTGATAGGTGCTGTCCTTGAGTATAATGCACAAAAGTCAGAGGTTTTATATATATATATATATATATATACTAATATATAGCTATGTTCGTTTAACTACCGTAAAAGTTTTTATTATTATGAGTAGTTATTTGCGGGTTATTTTCACGTTTACTTGAGAGATTTGGGTCTAGACGTTTCGGTGGTTTGAAGAGAGTATTTTAGGAGAGAATTTTCTGGGTCTTTGTCTATATTACCAATATAGGGATTTTTGAGTTGTTTATTCGGATGAATTTTTTTACTTAATTTGGCAAATTGGTAATTAAATATTATTCTGGTTATGAATAGAAAGTATAGTTAATATAATCCCCTTATCCTTATTATTATTATAAAGTTTTTCAACAAATTGACAAATTAAAATCGACTTTTTATTGAGATAGACTTTTGACAATTTTTATAGATATTTCAATGGATCCATAGAAGGTATAGAAAAAATAATTGAATTATAATTAATTAATTGTAATTAATTAGCGATTAATTACTTTTAGTAACTAACTCCTTTTGTATTGCTCAGATTAATTTTTTTTCAACGGATTTTGCTTCATATTCAACGAAAAACGTTGGGCGCATTTAGTTCTATGCAATTAACTTCCTTTATAGAGCTATAATTCATATATATATATACTAAGATATATACCACACTAAAACACTTAATTAATAAGTAATACTATTTCTTCAAATATAATCAACCATTTTGGATTTGATTCATAATATGTAAATTTAATAAAAATTATTTTAAATTTTTGATACATACTTTGATATAAAATATATTGCAGTGAAAATTAATAAAAGATTAATTTCTTAGCTCTATTGCATGATAAAAAAATTTGTCAGTTTATGTGTTTAATAAAATTTTTATTATTACAAAAATTTGACTTGATTGTTCATATAAATAAATTAAACTAAATGTGCCCAACGTTTTTCGTTAAATATGAAGCAATTCATCCATAAACTTTGTCAAGCTTATAGAAAAATTATTTTATTCTTTTTAGTTCATTGGAAAAACGTTATTTTATAAAAAATTTTTATATTTATATTTTTATTTTATTTTTATAATCAAAGTAGATGAGTTATGTGTTCTATAAATTGTATATATTTTTGTCTGTCCTTCAATCCTGCCACCTGTCAGTGTACATTTTTTGAGTTTTTAAGTTTTTTATTTAGATAAATGATAAAATAACAATTTTTATTATCAAAAGAAGAGTAGGGGATGACAAATTGTATATTATTATTATCACAAATGCAATTATTCATATATAACTAATTTGAAAAAAGACATTCAAAATTTTGTCTTATATAAACATAATCTATATTCATGTGTATATATATATACGAGGTGTGTCTAAAAAGTTCAGTGAATGTATGATAAAAACATAAAAAGAGAATGTTAATTGTATAAACATTTATTGACCTTCAAAATAAACTCCTCTAGCCACAACACACTTCTGACAACGTTCGTATTACGCTTGAAAACTTTTGGAGAAGTCTTCATCGAGAATAGCCGTCACAACGTTCAGGACGACAATCCACAAGCAGGACACCAGAATACACTACTTACTCTGTCTTTGCTAATACCCAATTCTTCGGCTATTAGCCGCAGAGTCAATAGTCGATCTTTTGTCAGCATCTCTCATACACGTTCAGTGTTTTCTGGTGTCCTGCTTGTGGATTGCCAGCCTGAACGTTGTGACGGCTATTCTGAAAACAATTCCACATCAAGACTTCTCCAACAGTTTTCAAGCGTTATACGAACGTTGTCAGAAGTGTGTTGTGTCAAGTGGAGAGTATTTTGAAGGTTAATAAAAGTAATTACATCTTTTTAAAAAAACAATATAAACGATCCAATGCGCCATTTTATTAAAAAATATAATTTATAAAAGAATATTTATTAAAAAAATAAATAAATAAATAAAAAGGTCTGATGCCTTGGCATCTTAAATTAAAAGCAAAACAAACAGGGGATTTGCAATCCAATATTAATAAAGCCTAATCCAATGTGATTAATCGATTTGTATGGTGGATAAAAAGTTATCAGGCTTCACAAGTTTTTATTTTTTTTTTTTTTTTTGCACTCAATTAAATTACTTTTTTGACAGACGATTTGGATCAGACCAATACAAAAGACAAGGAGAGTGAAAATAAAAAAAAGAGAGAGAGAGAAGGTTAGGAAGACAGGGGAAGAGGAAGTGAAATGATGAAAAAATAATTAAATATGATATTAAGAAAAGAAAATCAATATAAGAACAAAAAAAAAAAAAAGAAAGATATGAAAAACACATTTCGAATGAAGGAGAGAAAAAGAAAAAAAAAAGTTGAAAATTTATCTATTCTTAATATGAAAGATACTAATGAAGAGGGGATGTTCAGATTGGAGAATGATCGAGGCACCCTGGAGACCTACTTTATCAAAGTCCCTAACAAATATGCTGGAACAAATTAAATATTTAAAAAAAAAAATACTTTCTTCCCCTTTCCCTTTTATTTTCTATTTGAGGACAAATAAAACAAACCGGATATTTATTTTTGTGTGTAAATGTATATTACCCTTAAAGATCCGGGATCAAATTCCTCTCTCATTAAAATTAATTATTCGTTTAAACAAATCTTTCTAATTAATAAAACAAAAAAAAAAAACAAAATGAAAATAATTAATATTTTAATACCATCTATACACATTGGATATCTCTATTATATATGTATTTATATAAAATTCTTAAGTTTCATTATTTTTATTAGTAAATTTTTGTTTTTGACTATTAAACATTTTTTTAGATTATTATGTGAATTAGGCTATACGAAAAGTTTTCTTATAAATAATATTACAATTATTTAATCTATTGATATAATAAAATAATTGTGAAGAAAAAGCGATTTGTTTTTTCATAAAAAAATGTATTATGTATTATGAAAAATAAGCTGGAGTGTCTCCACTCGACTATCTCGCAATTTGAATTGGATTAAATAACATATATATTATATTTACATTAAATTATAAATCAAAATAAATAAATCATATTTATTAAACCAGTGTTTGGCTCTTTGTTGATGGCACTACGTCAATGCAATGTTAAAAATTTAATCAACCTGAAATTCTATATATAGCAGTTTTATACAATATTTAATAATGTGAAAAATTATCAAACATGTATCTTAATTTTTACGGTCAGTTTAGAGGAAAAAAAATGAAAACGTTGTAGGTAATGACCCATTTCCGGTTGAGCTACATTTCTCAAAAGTTGATAGAAAAATACAAATTTTGAATAATGCCCATGTACCAAATTTGATGATTCTAGCTCAAACCATTTATGCGTAATCTTGTCTACATACACACACTCAACCTTAGTGAAAATGATTCTGGGACCTTGAAAACGTATAAAAACAGCAAAATCTCGACATCGGAAATTTTCGTGATCGCAATACTATCTCTGGCGAGAATGGCAAAAGGCAAATATCAATATGGATGACGTCATTTGTTACATCATAAAACTTTAAATTAAGAAAAAATAAGTTAACCTGTGGCCAGGTCCGAACCGACCGACGGTTTGAAGTAAATTAATTTCTAGCTTCAGAAAAAATTTCAAATAATTTTAATATATCTATTAATGTAATAAAAAACAGATATGGATACATAAATAATAAATATAAACATTTTTAATTTTATTTTATTTATAATATATATGCAAGACCAGGCTGTGACGTCATGAATGGCTGGATGACGTCATATAATTTTAAATCAAGAAAAAACTAATAAATATGATTTTTCTCGAGGACAAAACCAATACAAAATGCATGATTCGTGGTGATATGTAAAAAATCTCCTCATGTGAAATTTGGTGTGAAAATAACCCTTCCCTTCCTATCGTCGATCGCTAATACTACCACTTCCGGTTTCCGGATTTGCACCAAAAGTTGATCAATTCATCCCACTGATACATTAAGTAAATATACCAAATTTCATTAAAATCCGTTGTGCCGTTCAGGCTGTACACATCTATACGGCCGGACGGACAGACATCATGCTAAAAATACTTTTTTCTGTTAAGAAAATGCATGATTCGTGGAGATATGTACCTAAAAATATCCATAGGTGAAATTTGGTGTGAAAACAATACCTCCCTTACTATCGTCGGTCGGTAACTAATGAAGATGATTTTTCTCCAGACTGAAACCAATACAGATCGATTTATAAATACGATATAAATACAGTGCGGCATCTCGGTGAAACTTACTTAATTAAAATAAATCTATTCTACAATACAATTTTCTAGTATTCTATTCATTTAATACCATCTATTTTCTAATTGTATCAATTTATTTGCAAATAGCTATGAGTACATATTTACTCTTGGTACGGATTCTATTCACCTGATCCAATGTTTTTTCAAGAATTCCCTATTATTCTATTTTCTTTCTCTTGTTGAATCAATCCAATAAAACTATGTTTTCTATTGGTAACCAAAAAAAGACAAAATCGAATTTAACGGGACCCCGTTCTCATACCATTCTTCTCTTTCACCCTTCAATTTACATAATTAGTGATGCTCCGATGCACCGATTTATTTTACGACCCTTCATATACGAATGTAATAAATTCCAATCCATATTCGATAACTTTGTTTTGTTCATTTAAAATTCTATTTAATATGTATCCATGAATATTGTAGAGATTTTGAATTTTATTTTTACATTCACTTTATGTATACCGACTATTGTATTGTTACGATATATAAATGTTTCCCTTTCTAATGCGGAAATTATACTTTCCAACCATCTAACTTTTGTCAAAAAAAAAAAAAAAAAAAAAATTACAATTCAATTCATCCAAAGAAAAACCTTATAGTAAATTAAGTTTTTATATTATTTTTAATTTTTATATGAAATATATATATATATATATATATATATATATATATATATATATATAGTGTCATTAAAAATCAAAAAATATATTTTTTTTTAATTTTTCATTTTCATAAAATTTTATTTGAATTATGTGCAGTGGCGGATCATGACAAGTGGATACCCTAAGAGTTAGAAATAAGAAGGTCTCCAAAATCAATTAGGCCAAAAATAGGGTCATTATAATTAATTTAAAAATTTTAAACTGTAAAACAATTTTTTCAACGTTTATACTACAAGTAAAATGAAATTATATAAAACGTAGTTATTCAAGTTTTAGTACTTTTTCACAAAACAATATATATAATATTCAAATATTTTTTTTAATAAACTATGTATATTTAAAATTATTTCATCAATAAACATTAATAAAATCTTTATTAACACTAATACAAATACTCCGTAAACCAAGTTATTTAAATCCTGTAGTATTGGAGAGTTCAACTAAAGAAATTGGAAAATAAATAAAATAACAATTTTTTATATATACTTTATTCTTGCTTTATTTTTTGCAAATTTATCTATAACTTTATCCTTATTATTGTGATTAAGGATATCCTTTTCTATAATATATACATTATCGTCATGCTATTTAATCTATCCCTCCTCCATATTGGATCTTAAATAGTTTTATCCACATTTCAAAGCCGAAAATGATTTTTCTCCTCATGCATTAGATAACGGAATAGTTCTAAACATTTTTACAACACTTCAACATTTGGTAATGTAAATTAGATTTTTTTTTTTTGCAACTTTGTATATCTCTGCTGTAGTTTTCGTAGTTTCCTTATTTTCTTCCACAAGCTACGAAAAGTGTTCAAATTCATTTTTGCATTAAGTTTATGTCACCTCTATGAATATCCATCAATGTTTTTATCGATTTCTGTTTTTGTTATTTTGATATTTCCAAATTAAACAATAAACTGAAAGGCTCTACAATCACGTCATATAATTGAGTTCTTAGAGATAACTTAGATTTTAATTTATCAAACATAACATAAAACGAGTTGCGGTAATGTCATGGGCAACTTCATTAAGTTCATCAAAAAATAGTTTCCTCTTTGGTTGTCGGCATGATTGGCCCTCTACCAATTTTCAATCATAATTTTCAACGCCCCCCCCCCCCCCATCAGAAATGTTTTAGAGGATCGCAAAATCATCTGACCTTTTTTTTAAGAACCATATTGAAAAAAATTAAAAATAATCGAAAAAGTTTGCCCAGAAAATCATCTTACCTTTTTTTAGAACCATATTGAAAAAAAGTCGGGAATTTTCTCTTGGACATTATCCCCCCCCCTGGAGTTTGCTCCCCCCCAGGGGGGCCCGCCCCACAGGTTAAGAATCACTGCTCTATGGTGTCAATTTGAATATAACATGGTTCATGTGCTCTAAATGTTGGTTAATGAAAGGTTGGGTCTCCTGTCATCGACCCTTTTGACCTGAGCATTAATCGTAAGAGTTGGGGGATAAGCCGGGTGATAAACAAAAGCTGAGCAAATCGGAAGTTCGCAACCAAGCACAAGTCCCTTTGGACCTAATTAATTGTCCTTTTGTCTTGACCTTATGAGTTTTGCTATGTCCTGGCTGAAAGAGACATCAGGGATTGGAAACTATAATTGGCTTGATTATTTAACAAATGGTCGCAACTTCTATTTTAACACTTGATTAAATATTGAAATGAATTTATTTTCATATTTATCTAATATAAAAACATAAACTATACTTATGGTACAAGCGAAATAAGAAGACAAGAATATGATAAATTAGAAATTTTAAAAAATATTGAGTGAAATTTAAATATTTCTATTTAAAATTAATTACATAAATAATTATAAATAGTAAATTAATGACAATAGAGACAATTAATTAAATTAATGACATAAGGCCAAGTTAAAATAAATTTTTTGAACTTTTCAATAATGTCAAATTATTATTTGTATCTGTGGTGCCCCACACTGCCGATGGATGGCGCCGCGCCAACGCGCAGTGATCGGGTTGATAGTAACGAAGCCAGATTATATATATATATAAATAGTGTAAATAATATATAAAGTATTAACCAATCAAGTTTATATTCATTCTACTCACCTTAAAGGAGATCTTATTAATAAAGTCTTCTTTAAGGTGTGTAGGATGAATATAAACTTATCTCTTTTAAGGTGAGACGAATTAATATAAACTTATGTGAATATTTTGGCCGATTAAGTTCATCCCATGGTACAAACTTTGTTCCCCGATGGTGATGGTGTCTTCCAAGACGACAAAGCCCCTGTCCACAAAGCTCACATTGTCCAGGACTGGTTTTCTGAGCACGAGGATGAGTTGTCCCATCTCCCCTGGCCACCACAGTCACCAGACCTGAATATTATCGAACCTTTGTGGTCTACATTGGAACGGAAAGTGCGTTCTAGTTATCCACCGCCAACATTGTTATCTGTACTTGCCACCGTTTTGCAGGAAGAATGGTATAATATTCCCTGTTCAAACATATAGGAACTGTATTTATCAATTCCGAGAAGACTACAAGCTGTTTTGGATGTGTGTGCCAACGGGTTTCCTACACCATATTAAGCAAAGAAACATGTTTTTTAAAGGTGTTTCCATATTTTTGTCCAACCCCTGTATATATATATTATACATATCCAATTCTCTGGCATCGTTACTATCAACCCGATCACAGCGCCATTCATCGGCAGTGTTGGGTTGACTCACATCCTTGTGAACCTGGGTCCAAGTCCCAGGCTTGATAAAGGAATTTCAATAGCTGGGGTACGAGGTTCACCCAGCATCCATGATTAAAATTGGGAAGCTATTTTTTATTTCAAGTAGCAGCTTCCAATTAAAAAGATCAAGATAAAGGTTGAGAGGACCCGTTGTACTGATCATAGAACATCTTTAATCCGCTTAAGCAACAATCGACTTAATAGGCGCTGCCCTTTTGAAGAATGTAGAATATGTCACTGTTGTTTAAATTGTATAACAAATTATCTACTTTTTATTAAGTAAGTGATACCATTAAATAAATAAATACATGTATTATATGTTTTAAAAATATTAATATATTGTTGTTTCTTTTCTTATACAAGATTGCACAATTCATGTGTAATATATAATATATAAAGTGTGTATGAGAGAGAGAAAGACAATTTTTTATATCTTAATCCCTTTCCTTTGCACGAAGAGGCATTAAAAAACTATTAAATGGTTGGCACCAGATGTTAGATAGATCGAGCATCTTTTATTGATTAAATTTTTAGGCTGCGTTTGATTTTTTTTTTCTTTTTTTTTTTTTTCTTTTTTAGACTTAATTCAATTCATTAATCATTGAGTTTTATCCCTTGTAAAAGTATTCACGTCGAGCACAAAGAATGATTATCAAATTAACAATTGAACGCAAAAATATTTTCTTTTTTGTTTTTTACTTTTTCTAGTAAAAATGAAAGGAACGTTGAGTTTTCAACCCCATTCTCCCTTTTTTTTCACCACTATTTTCAACCCCTTCGAGTACTGGTTTCGTTCAGATAATTTTTCAAATGAAAATATCGTTAGAAGAACTTGAATCGATTTTGGAGTTTTAATAAAAAGTTACTTAAAATCACAGGTTTTTTTTTGTTTTTTTTAAGAAAATTGAATTTTAATATTAATAATATTATTGTAATTATGATTTATATAATATTTAATCATTTATTATAATATTAATAATACTAATCTATATTAATAACTTCCATCGTATGTTATCGTATGTGATGTCTGTAACATTATGAAGTTAGTTACAAATTCAGTTTAAACTTAAATTGCAAACACCGTTTGCAACGGGTTTGTCTAGTAATAATGTATTTATTCTAATTTGAAACACAAAATATATTAATAATAATATAAACAAGTAATAAAATACTATTTAATTACAAGTACAGATTGTCATTTTCTCAACGTTTCAGTATGAATAAAAAAAATCTGGAGTGTCTCCACTCGACTATCTCGCGATTTGAATTGGATTAAATAAATTTAAATAAATTTACTTACTTAATTAAATTATAAATTAAAATTAATAAATAATATTTATTAAACCTGCGCTGGGTCTTTGTTGATGGCACAACGCCACTAAATTTCTAAATTTCTCAAAAAACTACGAATTTTGAATAATACCCGTGTACGAAATTTCATTATTCTAGCTCAAACCGTTTTTGCGTAATCTTGTCAACATACACACACATAGATACACACACACAGACATTTTTCTCAACCATATTGAAAATGACTCAGGAACCTTCAAAACGTATAAAAACATCAAAATCTCGACATCGAAAATTTTCGTGATCGCAATACTATCTCTGGCAAGGTAGTAAAAATTCAGCAATCATGTAATAATATATTTAGTATTTTAGATTCAAATTTTTAGTTTTTTCAAATTATTTTTAACTAAATGACAAAAACAAGTGTTTTTCTATGTGTATGTCTGCTTTTTCTTTTCAGTCACAGTTTATCAAGTTTTTTAAAGAATATTTTCTAATGAACCCACAGCTTGATGTTCTATCACGTTCATTCGTTACCTATTCAAATTTCCTATTATTTTGTTTATTTCCCTATTGGTTCCCCGTGACGGCATTTCTTCGTTACTTTTTCTCACATAGTGGAGCCACTTGTCTATCTCATTGCAACTTTCTTATTTTATGACATTAAATATCATTGAGGATGCAATTTCTCATTAAGCAATCAATGCATCCACTGTACTCCCCTTATTCTCTTTGCAAATATCCTTAATCTAATCTCGTCTCGTATTTTTATATTAATTAGTCTAATCAAAAACTAATTTAACTTGAAAGTTCGATTCAATCGTCATTTTCATCTATTCGACTTATATATTTATCTATTTAGAATCATTTTCTGATTGATTATCTAAATCATTTCAAAAATTGACATTTATTTAATAATAAAAATAAAAAAAAAGAAGAAATAATGAAAAAAAAAAATAATAAACTAAAAAAAAAAAAAGAAAAATATTCCGAACAAGCTTATCAAGTAACCAATTTTATCAATAAAACTTGTATAAATAACGAAGAGAGAAAACATTTTCATATGACAGCGTAACCAACTTATAGTAATTAATTATTTTGAAAAGACGGATGTGAGTGTTCGTGTGTCTAGTAGTAGCGGGGGTATTATGAATGTTAGTTGAATTTATATGCCAAAATTTGATGAATGCATTTCACTCCCTGTCCCCCCCCCCACCCCTCTCATGAATGAATAATTTCCAAAATATTATTTACTTCATGCAAGAGGCGGTTTATTAAAGATTTATAGATTTTCTATGCTTTCTGTTTATTTAGATTTTATTTAAAAGTTTCATCAAGGAGGAACTAATTTAATTTCTATTTTTAATTAACAACTATTTTTTAGGTCAAAAAAAAGGTCAATCTTATCTTATTATGCTAGCTAAAATTGTATATATGTATTTATCTATATATATTGGTTCTCAAAAACCGCTCTAACGATTTTTTTCAAATTCACACTAGATATAGTATTTATAAAGAAAAATTAAGTTTTATTGATGATATCTCTTGAAACATACAGCTTCATTATTAATTTCTTAATTGAAAATTATATATGGAAAACGTCAAAATTTTTAATACTGCCTGCTAAGACAGTAAAAAAATGACAATTTTTTATCTAAATACATATAGTCCAGCGGTTGGACTGATGTTTTAACGAGTGGATTTCGTCGGTTCGAAACTCGCCGGGTGAATCGTTATTTAAAAATGAAAATAATGATTTTGTTATTTTTTTTTCTTTTTATCTATTGTTTACTTTTTAATAAATTACTATTCTATATTTATTTATTCATTGTTCTTTTATTAATAAAGTTTTAGATAGTTTTATAAGTTTTAATATTTTTTCAATAAAATATTATTCAATATATTTATTAATATTATTTTATTTATTATTATTGAGTACCCGAAGTTCCATTCATTTTAATCAGATTGATGCAATGATGCAACAGTTAATAATTGTAATATTGTAATAAATTTCTATCTTGAAAATTGTTACATATTATTCAGGATATTTTAAAAACTATTTCTTTCTTTAATTAATATTCATTTTTTCTATAAGTCAGATATATTTCCAAATATTAAATAATTTTTGAAGTGAAAACTTCTTTAGCGGCGTTGAGCACTTTTGCGGGATGGGGAAAAAGTATAGAACTCGCGTGATCGTGACCAACACCATGAAACCATCTGCTTTCAAATTTCTTATAACAGAGCGCGAAATTTGAATTGTCATTAGAACTGTTTTATAAATTATCTCTAACATATAAATATATATTTATTATGTAAAGTTCATTTCATATATACATATATAATCAAAATTATACGAAATGAACTTCACATAATAAATATATATTTTATGTTAGAGATAAGAATTATAAAACAGTTCGTATTGCAATATTTTAAACAAAGTTGTGTATTTATATATATATAAATATAAGTTACAAATTTGTTTAAAATATATGTTTAAAATAATATATAAGTTATATATATATACATGCATATGAAATTCATCTTTCTCGTGAAATAGCGCGAATTTCGTCTGTTTTAAAATTTCTTACGCAGAAGTTTTCACTTCTGTCGGCCAGTCCCACGACTGCCAATTTTGCTTTTTTAATTCCGAAAAGCTGCAAAGCACGTTTTTTTGTCTTTAGTTTGTTTTATAACCACTTGGGGCGCTAAACAGTTTTTCAAAAAAACACTATAGAAAAAAAATATATGTACCTATATATTATATATTTATGTATTATTGAGGAGCACAAGTTCATTAATTTTAATCAGATTGATGCAAATGTGTAACATTTAATAATTGTAATAAATAATTAAAGAATTGTGTATCAATATTTTTTAAAGGGTAGAGCGAGAGCTCGGTGTCCCAGGTATTAATATTACCAGCCAAATCCAATAATAATGAATCATTTTTTTTAACTTAAGTACCGAGCCGAGGCTCGGGGTCCCGGTACTGTATATATAAAATAGTAAATTTATTCATTGAAAAAATATAAAAATATAAAATGTATTTTTATAGAGCGAAAATGTGGATACTACTGTGGATACTACCAAAACTACTGAGTTGGTCTACTATTAAATTAAATTTTTTTATTATTAAAAACATATTTATTATTGTTAAAATAACAGATTGTAAATTGAGGATAATGAAAAAAAATGCAATCTTCTTCATGTTATAGGGCAAACGAACATGTGTTAAAAAGGTACTATTTCAAATTTTTTTTTGTTTTTGGATATATAATATAGAAGCGTTTCTCAACCTTTCAATATTTGCTTCCCATTTACAAAAAAAAAATGGAGATTAGATTGAGTGTTTTGTATTCTGTTTTTAAATTTTACAGTTAATCAATTTTTTAAAATAATTTCTCTAATAATTTTCTCTTAGAAATTGTATACAATAAATCACGATTATTTTTTATTTAGAAATAAAATTGATTTAAATATACTTAATTTATATACGACTATTTTATTTTCGGGATTATATGTAAAATTTGTTAAAAAAATATTAAATAAATTAACTAGAATAAATATTAAAAGATAAAAAAATAAATTAAACTAAAATAAAAAAAAAATATTTTTTTTACATTATATAATGAAATAACAATGCAACTTCCGGGGGTAATCAGAATATTTTCAAATTTTCTATTTTATAAACTATTATCGGATGATAGCAATTTCATATTAAAAATAAATTCGATTTAATTGTATCATAATTCAACAATTCAATTCATTCCTTTTCAAAGTGAAAATGAACAAACTTGTTTGTCATACAAAATTAATTTTTCTATTTTTTAATATAATTTTTTATAATATAATAATGTAGTAAAAATCAATCTTTTTAAAAGTGGGGGGAACCTGGAATAGTTATACATTTGGAAGAATGGAGCAAGTAAGACATCGCCAACAGAATGGAAGAAGGTTTAAAAAAAGGTATAGAGTAAGAAATACAAATACAATGGGAGAGGATTGGAAGATCTAGCTACTTCCCCCGCTATAAGAAAATAAAGATGGAGCTGGGACTAGAGAAATATCTGATGGAGAAGCAAGTCCAAGACTGGAAGTAAAAAAGTCTGGGCGCGAGCTAGATGTGGAAATATCTACAGTAATCAGGAAGGAAGAGACGAGGAAGCCTGGGAGAGTCTGGAGAATAAATTAATCGGGACTAATACAGGACCACATCATTGAGTTGCTGGCCAAAATGGAAGAAAAAGGGAAGAAAGGAAATAAAAAATGAAGTAAATTAAAATTTATGTAGTTTTTTTTTGTTTCGTTATGATATGTATATATGTTAAATTATGTATAGCCTGAAGACCAAAATGGTCAAAGGCGAAAAATGGAATCATTAAAATAAATAAATAAAATAAATAAAAATAAATCTTTTTAAATTAATAAAAAATACAAAAATACAAAATAAAACTAATAATATATATTAGTATATATATATATATATATATATATATGCATTATATAATGTTTATTATGATTAAAATTATAAAAAACTATATTAATAAAATAAAACAAAAAATTCAATGTTAAAAAAGTAAAATGTTCATATTTTCTAAACTATAAAAATATAGAAAATTTTATATTAAACAAGTTATAGAGAATTTAATACTATAAAATTTTATCATCTCTTTCCTTTCTAACTCTTTGAATCACTTAATTTTACTTTTTCAATAACTTTTATACTACTTTTCAATTTCTTTTATTAATAGTTTTAAACTAGTATTTAATAAATATTTATTTTTTTATATTTTAGTCATTATTACACCATATCGCCTTTCCCCTCCGATTACCGCCATTCATTCCCCAATCATTTAATACCATTAATTTCACATTAATAATTATGTATAGTATTAACACACTATGAGCGGGGCGGGTATTTATACCCGTTGCCACTTAAAATTACTTATTTTAAACGATAACTAATATATATCCCTCAATAAGTGGCAACGGGTATAAATACCCGCCCCGCTCATAGTGTGTTAATACTATACATTATAATTAATAAATTACTGTACATATCGATTGAAAAGTCATATGGAGCTACCACATATATTCACAGGTTTTTACTTTAAAAAAAAAAAACAACGAAAACAGTGCAAAAATATTGCCGACAATTTTCTGAAATTACATTGAGAAAGGTGTGAGTGAACAAAGAATCCAGGAGTAGTTTGCTCGATTCCATTCCGGAAATTTTAATATCAATGATGCACCTATTTCTGGTCGATCAGTTACTGAAATAGGGAATGAAATTTTGCAACGGGTGTAGCAAGCAAGTCTGGTACACAAACTTTCAGGAAATAGAGGAAGCACTAAACATCAACCACATGACATTTTGGAACCATTTGGAAAGAGAAGAATACAAAAAGAAGCTCGATATTTGACAAAAAAAAAAATAAAAAACGAGAAGCCTAAATATATGACCTGTTATTTATATTTTATATGTCAGAAGAGAGTGAATCTTTTTCACTCTTGTCTACTTTTAATTTATTCATATAAAATATTTTTCTTGCATAGTACACTTATATTATATTTCCGGTCATTTTACATATTTGACCACATTAAATTCTTTCTTTTTATCATTTAAAACAATAAAAACAAAAATGAATAAAAAAAATTCGGAGTGTGTCCACTCGAATATCTCGCAAATTTAAATTAGATTAATTAACACATCTATTATATTTAAATTAAATTTAATGAATTATAAATTACAAATTAAAATTAATAAATAATATTTATTTAATCAGTCCGTGTTAGGCTATTTATGGATGACACGTCACGTGCTGGCGCGTGATTGGCAGTCAACGTGTTAAAAAATTAAAAAAATTAATTCCGATGCTTTCAGCATTTCAATCAAGCTGAAATACTATATATAGTAATTTTATACAATTTTTAATCATGTAAAAAAATATCAAACATATATCTCTTTATTTTTACCGTCAGTTTACAGGGAAAAAATCTGGATTGTCTCCACTCGACTATCTCGCAATATGAATTGGATAAAATAACATATATTATATTTAAATTAAATTAAATTAATTAAATTATAAATTAAAATTAATAAATAATATTTATTTAACCAGCGAGTGTTTGGCTCTTTGTTGATCGCACCACGCGACGTGTTGGCGCGTGAGATTTGCAGTGATAAAAAATTAATTCTGGTACTTTCAGCGATTCAATCAAGCTGAAATTCTATATATAGCAGTTTTATACAATTTTAAATCATGTGAAAAACTATCAAACATATATCTTAATTTTTACGGTCACTTTAGAGGAAAAAAAATCAAAACGTGGAAGGTAATGACCCTCTTCCGGTTGAGCTACATTTCTCAAAAGGTGATAGAAAACGACGAATTTTGAATAATGCCCGTATACCAAATTTCATTATTCATTCATTTTTCTAGTTCAAACCGTTCTTTTATACCCCTACACACACACATACATTTTTCTAAACCTTAGTAAAAATGACTCAGGAACCTTCAAAACGTATAAAAACATCAAAATCTCGACATCGAAAATTTTCGTGAACGCAATACTATCTCATGCGAGATAGTAAAAAAAAATATAAAATAAAATTCAATTAATTGAATCAATAATAAAATTTACTCTTACATTTTCAAAAAAAAAATAAAAATAAAAATAATCGTCTGGTTGATTATTCTTCTGGCCATTAATTGGTGGCGATACAAAGCCAAAGCAACAAAGCTTATTTGAGCTGAAAGGAAAGAAAGGGCAAAAGGACGGTGAGAGGAAGCAATTCTACATTGCCACCAGATGGAAAGCCAAGGCGTGGGGGTTTAATCAAAGCAAGACTATTTTGTACTACATGATATTGTCTCTGATAATAAGAGATGAAACTTTTTGTATCAAAAGAAGTGAGAGAGAGGGAGTAAGAGAAAGACAAAAAACAAAAAACAAAAAAATAATCAATATTTTTTTGTGTGTAATAATGAGATTTTATTATAATAATATAATAGTAACAGATTTTTCTTCTCATAATGGACAAATAACATCTAAATATTTGATTTTTATTTCAAGTGAGTTTATTCTATATATATCTTATCTTATTATAGTAGCAAAAACTGTATATATATATATATATATATTTCTATTTTTGAATTATTAAACCGTGCTAAGGATTTTTTTGAAATTCACACACACCATAGATAAATTTTATAAAGAGAAATCGATTTGTATTGGTTTCAGTAGGGAGAAAAATCATCTTTGTTCGTTTTTTAATTTAAAATAGTAAATTTAAATGTCGTCAGTAACTACGTCAGACAGCGCTTCCTTGAATACAAAATATTATAAATAAAATAATATTACAAATATTTATTTTAATAATATTTTATAATCAAATTACGAAATTATATTATGTTATATCCACAGGCCATACTTTTGTCTTTCCGTGCATTAATAGGTACGTTTAAGGGCTGTATGTTTTATGACTATTTTTTTAAATTTATGTTCTTTTAAATTTAAATCATTTGAGCGCCGGCTATATATATATATTGAAAAATTATTTCCAGATTATTTTCAGCTTTAATTGTGAGATTTGAATCTCGAAGTTTCAGCGCCGTGTTCAAGAAATTTTTTTGGGGGGGATACTGGGTTGTAGTTTGTTTGTCCAAGAGTCTATGTTGGGGTTTTGGGTTGAATGGGTGAAAGATTTCTTTCAAAGAAAGTGAAAGATCACTTTCTGTGTTGCCAAGCTCTGAAGAATCCCTGGCACTAACACTACTACTGAAACACGTCTGCAGCGCAAGGCCGGCTGTCTGGAATTCTAAAAAAATTCTCTTGAAAATGGTGCCAAAATTAGCACCGAAACATCTGGAAATAATTTTTCATAATAATAAAAATTTTCACGGAAACCTAAACAAACATATATATATATATATAATTAGATTTAATTAAAATAAATAAAAAAAGTATATTTGTATACTATAATCGCTAATTATACATATTCAAATATGATAATAATAAATAAAATAAAATTAATTTATTAAATATTAACGATAGTTAATTAAATATATTAATAATAATAAAAATAAATAAAAAAAAAGTTTTAAAATCATATAAATTTATTATGATTCATGATTGAAATTGAAACAATGATTCCTTCTTTGGCTTATGAATTTAATCTCTTGTACAAAACGGATAAACAATATACGTTGTTTATGAAGAACTTGAGAGTTCTGTAAGCTTTTGTTGTAGTCATCTTTTATTCAACTTGCTTTGTTACAACTTAAATATTAACCAAGTTTTAAGCTTCTCATTTCAATTTGACTGACTAATAAGTTTTGATTTTTATTTGTATTTTTTTTTTTAATATCTTACTTTATTTTTGAATATGAATTATTTAATACTTAAAAAATAATGCAATATTGTAAAACTTTTATTTAGAGAATGCTTATTGAGAATATGTTCAAATAAAAATTTGTATCATAGACAGGGGCAGATAAAAATAATATTGATCAACGGATTAGCTAAATAAGATGGTGGTGTGAGATGATTTTCATTCAGATTTGATTATTTAATAAATAAATATAAATAATAAATTTATTTATAAATAAAATATAAATTAATAGAGAAAAGCAATATGAAAATTAAATAATACTAAAAAAAAAAATAATAAATAAGTTGACATGTGGCCAAGCACAGAACCGACCGACGGTTTGAAATAAATTAATTTCCAGCTACAGAAACAATTTCAAATAATTTAAATGTATCTATTAATGCAAAAATGTATCTATTAATGCAATAAAAAACAGATATGGATATAACATAAATTTTTATTTTTAATTTATTTTATTTATAATATATAAGAAGGCGCTGGCTTGACGTCATGAAGGGCTGCGTGCCGTCATATAATTTTAAATTGAGAAAAAAACTAATAAAGATGATTTTTCCCGAGGATAAAACCAATACAAAGTGCATGATTCGTGAAAATATGTAAAAATCTCCACACCCCGGAAAGAACAGTGACATAACTAAAAAAACTTTGAATTTCTACAATATCGAATTAAAGAAAATTAAAAAAACTTGAAATTACACAAGCACCTTTAACATTCCTATAAATTATTATTTATTTTAAATTCAATTATACTCTATTTAATAATGTTATGCATGTCATTATGTTTTTTTTTATATATTATGTTGCGATAAGAGGTAATTGCAGGTGAGCTCTTTGAATTGTGTTACTTTTCTTGTTCAAATAGAATAAATAATTTCTATATGTTGTGACCCTTTATGTCACCTTTTTTGAATAAAATGTAAATATTTTTTTTTCTTGTGGCTTTTTGGTTTAGTAGGGCGACTTTTTGGTTTGTTTGCTTTTGTTAATTCATTTAAAAATATTCATTAAAAAAAATTCGATTGAAATCAACTGTTTTATTATCATTAGTATTTTTATTTAACTCGAAATATGTCGATTTTCTTGCCGTATATTGGATACACCGCATAATATGAACTCTAAAGTCACACTGTTCTTGCATGTACAAATGTCAACTTATAATTAAAGTGACACAACGGCCATATTGCGGACAAATCTAGAGTTACAGATATGACATTTTTCGTGCTCGTAGTTCTATAACAGATACATTCACCAGTGTACTTAACTCAAAATTGGGAGTGTCACTGTTCTTGCCGGGGTGCGACATGTGAAATTTTGTGGGAAAACAATACCTTTCCTTCCTATCGTCGTTCGTAGAGGGTTATTTTTCCCGGAGTATTTTCGTTCCCAGGAATCGGGAAATTTAAAAATGCATTTCCCGGGAATACTAAATTTGTTGTGGAAATTGTAAAAGTTATACGAAAAAGTTAAAAAAATGTTGTTTTTGCCAAAATATAAAATAAATTTAATTCAAAAATAAAAAAAAATACAGTAAAATATAGTATATAATCATTAAAATATAACATAAGCATAATTATTTTCTTTTAGTTGTTTAGAAAATAACATTTTAGTAACGAGAGATAGAGAGAGAGAGAGGCTAATCAAGGGAAATGTTGCCTAAAACTAAGATCCTTCATATTAGAGGAGTAACGATTAGTTATTTCTTTTTATTTTTTTTTTTTGGGCATTTTTATGTATTTTGTTTTTCTTATTTTGGTTTTTCTTTACTGTATATATTTAAAAAGATGGAAAATTGAAACTCTGAGTCTGTGATTATGTGTGCCCTCAATTAAAGACATTTATGATCGTTGATGTAAATATGTTTTGCTTTTTTTTGTTTTTGTTTGCTTTTTGGATGTTTTTGCTATTTTTTTTGTCACCACCCAAAAAGGTGGACTGAAATAACATACAGAATGATTGTATATATATTTCTTGAATAAATAAATAATAATATTTATTTATTTATCAAAAAATATAATTAGGTCTTTACCTTACTCGCTCTCAACGACAGCTTATTTGTATTAATTTAAGTTAATGGGCAGGTGATGGAGAGGGGTTAATTTGAAGGGTGTAAGGAGAATTACTCTCTTTCCAAATGGTCAAGTGCAATAGTGTATTTTATTATTGTTACCTATGCAAGAACTATTTTATATAGAACCTTTACCAGGGTATGGCAATTAAAACAGACCCAAGCTTGTGAAATCGAATTTTAAATCTAAAAGTTGATTGACAGTTATAATTTATGCTAATTTCTATTACACGTGCAGATATATAACTATATATATATATATATATATACAGTGGAGGATTAAGTTGATTGGGTGCCCCGGGCGGTAAAATTGAAATGGGCCCTCTGTTATTTACAATTATAATTGAAAGACAAATTTTGTTTATATTATAATTTAGGCTGTTTTATACTTACATATATAGCACTTATGTAAAAATACATAATTTTTACTGTGGTCGCCGAGACCCAAAATTGATTATTTTTCCTTAAGTTAGTCGGGGGTTCAAACACGACCGAATAAAGATCTGTTGTTCAATAAAGATAAGTATAAGTATAAGTATAAAACAGCCTAAATAGATAAGAATAACTTGTTTTATTTAAACTCCGATTATCCATAAACTCAACAGAATTTTTAAATTTTTTTTAAGGAAATATTTTTATTTAGGTTTCGGTGGACCCCCTCGGGCTGGCGGGCGTTTAATCTGCCTCTGTATATATATATATAAAAGTTAAATACAAAATAATTTGGCAATGGCAACTGCCGTCTGCCAGAGTTCACTGTAAAAAAACTCAAAAAATAGAAAAATTATAAAGAAAAATTAAAGGGAGAGAAAGAAAGAAAAGGAAAAAAAATTATAACAAAAGACAAATGGATGGATCTACACTTGTATTTTATATTTATTACGATTATTTCAGTTAATAAATAAAGATTTCGGTATCGGCATAATAATAATAATAATTTGTTTTTTTCCCGGGAAACGGGAAATAAAAATTGAAGGATTCCCGGGAATAACCCTCTAGTCTATGGGAAACCTCTTTTCAAGTAATACTGAATATTTCACATTTGGTCAGACAGAGACCGTCCCAAATTAATAATTCAAATATATGTTTATAAAATGTTTAGAGAATATTCATATATTCATAGAATTCAATTGAAATGTAGAAATTAGCATTGGAAAAATAAAAAAGATTCGTCCACCAAAAGAATAAATATATTACTAAGAAAAAGAAAATGCATCGAGATTATGAATAAAAGCGTTGGTTTGTGTGAAAAGTGGTGAGTTGAAGAACAAAAGGCCAAACAAAGAACAAAAATAGGAAAGCAGGAAAATATTCCAGTTGGTGAAGAAGTGTAGCGGGGCCACGGGTTATATAGAAGAAGGTTATTATAAGAAGGGGATGGCAAAGTCGCTCGTTGAAGGTAGAAAAATAGAAGCAGCATACTTGGTAATAAATAACATTCGGAAGTGAGGGAAGACAAAGCTGGAACAAAATCCCAGATCAAGACGGAAAAACTCAAATAATAAATGACTTACACCTGACGAGAGAAGGTGAGTCGCCTGAGGAATCTTTAACGTGAAAACTACTTGCGGTGAAGTTTTAATTTAATTTATAACTCACGATTATTTATTGGTGAAGGGTAAATATATATCCAGATTTTTTTCTAAGATGTTAGGCTCACTAAATATTTTATTTCTTTCGAAATATTAATTACAATGATAAGAATAATTTAATAATTTAATATATTAATTAATATGAATATAATTATTAAGTAAAGATATACTATTTGATAACAATATATATACATTCATATACAATATATATGTATATTTTCAATGAAAAAAAGTAAAATATTATTATATTTAGTAATTTAAAGAGAAAAAATAAGCTGGAGTGTCTCCACTCGACTATCTCGCAATTTGAATTGGATTAAATAACATAATATATTATATTTAAATTAAATTTAATTAATTATAAATTATAAATAATAAATATTAAACCAGCGCATGTTTGGCTTTTTATTGATGGCACCATGGCACGTGTTGGCGCGTGAGATTTGCAGTATTAAAAAATTAATTCTGGTACTTTCAGCAATTCAATCAAGCTGAAATTCTATATATAGCAGTTTTATACAATTATTAATCATGTGAAAAATTATCAAACATATATTTTTATTTTTACGGTCACATTAGAGGAAAATAAATCAAAACGTTGTAGGTAATGACCCTCTTCCGGTTGAGCTACATTTCTCAAAAGTTGATAGAAAACTATGAATTTTGAATAATGTCCATGTACCAAATTTCATCATTCTAGCTCAAACCGTTTTTGCGTAATCTTGTCTACATACATACACACACACACATACACACATACACACACACAGACATTTTTCTCAACCTTAGTGAAAATGATTCAGGAACCTTCAAAACGTATAAAAACATCAAAATCTCAACATCGAAAATTTTCGTGATCGCAATACTATCTCTTACGAGATAGTAAAAATCGGGAACGTCCTCCCCTAGACTTTCCCGCATATAAATGGGTAATTAGGTTATTATTATTATGTTTTAACAACAATAAAAATAAACAAACTAATTAATTTAAATTATAAAGTAAAATGGTTTAACACTATTATATATATTTATAATTTACACCTAACGCTACTTGTATAGGTAAAATGTCACTTCCGGTAGTCAGATCATTATGAAATTTGGTATCTGAATTTTTTTCATATTTTTAAATCTATATACAAAATAGGAAGCAAATATCTCGAAGCAAACTGGTACTTTACTTGAAAGGTAAACGCAACCAGTGTAGGTAAAGTACCACTTCCGGTTAACCGATTTTGACGAAATTTTGATAGAAATCTACAAACTGTGAATAATAACGGTGTACCAAATTTCGAAGTCCTAGCTTGATTAGTTTCTGAGTAAATTTGCTCACAGACAAACATTACATACATCCATACATACACACACAGACATAATTCGAAAAATGGTATTTTCCGACTCAGGGAGGTCTAAAACGTCAAGATCTATCGAAATCTCGAAGTTTTGACGATTTCAATACTTCCCTTATAAGAAGTATGCGGGAAAGTAATAATAATGAAAAAATGATATATTTATAATATACTTAAGGTAATGGCACCTATAGATGACATGGCACCTATAGATGACACTTTTGAATTTAAACTAAAAAAATAAGCAAATTTTAAAACATACGCGGAAATTTTTTTTTTTAAATGATAGTTATGATTTTCCACCACCTGAGATATCCTACAACAATACAATAAGTCGCCCTATTTTTTTTCTTTTAACTTGAAAAGCAGACCGAATCGTCAACAATTGATTTTTTCAACAAATCTTAAAGATAACCTTAAGGTAACTAATGTTCTTAATTAGTATTTTATTTTTTTATATTAATATTTATCAAGAATTTAATAACTACATTATAAAATAGACTTAATATAGATATAAATCACTTCAATTTAAACACCTAATTTTTAAAAGTATCTTTTTTATCAACGGTGTTATCTATAGGTGCCCCTAAAAATTGTTTTTCCTATAAATGACAGCAATGTCAGCTATAAGTAGGTTTTTAAAAAAATTGTCTATTATATTAATAGCTGTAAAGAGGAGATAATTTTATATAATTCCACCAAGTTGCATGTCTGAATTGATATAGGAACCTAAAGGTGACGCTGTGTTTCTCATTGTCAGAAAATTTTTTTCTGTTCCAGAACTTCATACACTATTTTTTTGAAATTTTTTTTAAATTACTCTGTTCTCAATGTATAATTAAAAATGCATAATTAAAAAAAGATTTGTTTAAAATCAATTTTTTATTTTATTATAATAATCAGCTAAAAATAAAATCAATCACAATAAATATATCTAATGTATCATTATATGAAACCTGATTTTTTTATTATAACTAAAGTTAAATCAGCAACAAGGTGTTAGAAAGATGTTATACTTTGTAAATAAATAAGTTGAAGATAAAGAGAGCTAGGGAAGTGAAAAAAAGTAGATGTCATCTTTGGGTTCCATAATTGTCATCATTAGGTTCCACCAAAATTTTTGGTGTCATCTATAGGTGCCATTTGATTACTTTGAAAAAAAATTATATTTCCTATTAAACTCATATAAAAGTTTAAAATATTTATCCTGGTGATAAAAGGTAAGATAAGCTTTATAATAACCAAAAGATTTTTTTTGTGAGACGTATAGTTTCGGTTTTATAAAAGAAAATAGCGACAAGAGTGCTTAAAATGTCATCTATTGGTGCCATTACCTTATATATTATATATTTAGGGTTTGAGTTTAAATTTTAAATTGAGTAATTATAATAATAATTAATTCTAAATAGTAAAATCTTTAATAGATATTTAAAAGATTAAATTATATATTGATTATTTTAAAAAGAAAATAAAAAGTTTATGAAAATAATCGCGATATTCAATTATTTTGTTTTTTTTTAAATTATTAATTAAATAAAAAAAAAACAAACAATTGAATAATTAATAGGGCCTCCTCCATTCCCCATAAATTAGCCCTTCCAAGCCTCTCCTTGCGGATTTTGGAAAAAGTAATGAAAAAGAAAGTTTGCCTTATTAAAGAATAATAATAAGGCGTTTGTGGTCTGGAAGCCTCTTTGCATTAACTGAGAGTGCCTTTGATTTTTTGGATTTCGAAATGAAACCGCCACATTCGGGGCAACCTGAAAGAGAACCTACCTACTTAAGGAGTGCATGGTTCCCCCAAAATGGGTGGATCGCCCATGCTAATCGAAAAGGCCTTATGCTCCAAAGGTAATCAACAATTTGTTCCTGTTCAGGCTATTCCCATTTTGGAACTGTGCTGAATTACCTTCCCGAATGTCCGTTCATTCGATCCACCTCAACTACCCTCTCAGCAATACAAAAAGGCACTATACAGACCTGGCATGCAATTCATGCAATTAAAGTAACCCTTCCCTTCATAGGCATGGCACTTTTATATCCACCCAAATTTTTTAAATTATTTATTCTAATCTAATCTGTGGATTAGTAAGATGAGAACATTCATGCATGAAAGTAGGAAGCCTTCTCATGATAATCCCCATCATCAAAATATATAATATAACAAAGATTAGCCATCCTCCCAGTGTAACGCATCAAAACCAACCAATTCTAGTTACTTTTCCATCTTCTGCCTCCTCAATGGACATTAATTGAAAGATGTGCTCTAAAATTCCCTGATCTCACTAAATTCTATAACATTGTTTAATACGAGTAAATTTGTCTATAATCTATTAATGAATTTTATCAAATAAAATAAAAATCAACGTTAATTCAATTATACTTACTAGTATGTATGTTATACTTTACTTAAAATATTACCTTTTCATTTGGATTAATTAATATAATTTACACCTATTTTAATTAAAATGTGCCATACTAATTAAATAACAATGATTACTTACAATAGGTGAGCTGTATTATGTAGATTTGTAGATTATTTCATCATCATTATCAGTGATGGGGAAGATAAGTAAGATAACCAATCAACATCGAGTAGCAGGAATGAAGATGGAAACATGAAATTGAAGTAAAAATTAAGAAATTAGTTTATAAAATTTAAAAAAAATAAATTTAAATTGAATTAAAATCAAATTAATAATAAATACTGACCTCGGAGTTAAGAAAGGGTTGATTTCTCTCGTAGATTAAACTCGAAGGCTGGAAGACTTGAATTGATGTCTCATCTCTTTCATCTGGATAAATAAAAAATAAAGTAAGATTAGATAATTATATCAAAAAGATATTAAAATAAATAAAAAACATGAAAATGTATAGATTTTTAAAAATATTATTTTATTTCTTCGATGGTAAATTACACAAATTTTTAAAATTAAAAAATATTTTGGAACATCTTAAAGATGATTTTAATTATAAAAATACTATTTAAATAAATATATTTAAAGAAAATTAAATTATATAGATAATTTTTTGTTAATATTTCATAACTTTTATTTACATTTAATAAAATTGATATAATGAGAATAAATAAATTTAAGTTATATATCAGTAAAAAATTATAAAAAGCATTTTTTAAATTTTAATTTATATTGAAATATTCTTCTAAGTTCATTATTTAATTTATTATAATAATATATTATGAGAAAAGATGGGGGTGAGTGGGCTGAATACTAACTTACCAACTCAGTGATGTTAAAGAGTTATAATGGATTCGAGGTAATCGGGTTCCAAATTTACCGCAAGGGATTGGAAAGGAGCGGTGCGAGAGATTAATGACATCAGAAATAATAATAGTATAATAATAGTAGTAAAAAATAATAGTATTTTTAAAATTATATAGGAATATAAGAAAAAATATATTTTTTCATAATTATTATTATATTAATTTTGAATATAAACGACGCAGTTCATGTATTTTAAAGAGAATTAATAAAACATGATCTAATAAATATTTCAAAAAACTAAAAATATTTCGGAAATTTTAATATATCTTAAAAGATGATTTTTATTTCAAATAATATTTAAATAATTGTATTTAAAGAAAAATTAATTAATTTTTTAATGTGTTTAAAAAATATTAATTATTTATTATTATTATTTTTTAATTAATAATTTCAATCATTTAACTTTTATATAATAAAATTGAATCAATAGAAAATATTTTAAGTTTAATTTTTTTCAATGATTTTAATGAAAAATTAATAAAATTTATAAATATATATTTATATATATATAATTATATCGGTCAAAAATTATAAAATGCATTTTTTTTAAAATTTAATTTTTATTGTAATACTTTTAATTGAGTTGACTACTCTTCATTTTCATTAATAAAAATAAATAAATTTTCACTTTATTCTTGATTAACGAATGATTGAGGGAGGATTTCTCGGTGGAGATGCCGGTCAACGTATTCACCTGAGCAGGGAAGGGGAACTGAATACGCTCGAAGCACACCGACCGGCAAGCAGGGAGGGAGAGAGGGAGGTAAGGCCAGGCGGTGGAGGAGAGTAGTGAGGGGCCGAGTGGGGGCAAGCGGAAGGTTACAAGTTATAAAAATAAAATTTTATATTTATTTATTAATTCCAATAATCCAATATTTATTTTTACTAATCGGATTATTTCTAAAAAAAAAAAATAAATAAATAATCTAAATGAATTTTATAAAAATACCAGTCAATTTCACTTGCTAATGATTTTAAAATAAATAGAGAATTTTTTTAAAAATATTATTATTAGATATGAAACATGAATCAGATGAAGGGAATTGTATTAAATAAATGATTTTCTCTCAATTGTATATTTATTTTATTTATTTTTTTATTTTTTTTATTTTAACATGAATTCCTTTATATTAAGGAAATATGTTAATGATATACAAAAGTTAATATTTAATGATTTTGCGTCTTTTTTAATTTTAGATTTTTTTCCATTGATTGAAGAAATAAGTACACCTATATATATATACAATGAGCGTTAGTTTTACTAAGCATCTTTGATCCATATAAATTTTCTATTTAGAATTTTTACTTTTTATATTTTATATTTATTTAATTATCACTATATGAATTATATTTTTTTACATCTATTTACAATTATTCAATTATTGTTTTTTTATTATTTAAATTTATTAACTATTATAATTGTTTTTAATATAATAGTTTTTTTTTTGACAAGTTGTCCCACTCCATCTAGTGACATTACCAAGTACTAATCTGTCGGTGTATTTACCGCCACGGATATGTGTCACTCAGAAGCCAAAGCGATTTACTCTAAATTTAAAGAAACTGAGAAAATTAAGCCCAAAGTTCACAGCTTGTAGAAAATTCAAGTTTATTGAATAGAAAAACATGTATATTGCAATATTAAGATTATCAATATTCACTTCATATGTTGCAGATTACATTATATTACTAGCAAAATTTTAAAAATTGGAATTAATTAGTTTGGCTTTTTAATGGCACATATATAAACACATAACTAATTAATATTTTATGTATCAAAATATACACCTCCCTTGGTTGTAGTAAAATTTTAACTCCAATTTACTTTTACCAAGTTTGATTTTTCTTTGCAATTCATTAATAAAAACAGTTCCATGTAATATTTTCGAACCTCTCTCCAGACATAGTGTTATAAAATCGAAAATACATATAATAAAGAATCAGTTGTATTATTCTTATCATCAATTATTAGATCCACATTTAAATCTGAAAAATATTTTAATATAAAATGTAAATCAACAAAAAAAAAAAACTTTCTGACAAAAATTATTTAGAAAATAAAATATAAACATTACATTTATTCATGTGTATTATTTATTATTATTAAATAATCTACCAGATCAGGTAGGAATTGAAAATGTAGAATGATTTAAATATTTAGGTTCTGTAATTACGAAGGATAATAATATTCGGGAAGAATTTAAATCGAGGTTACAATCGGGTAACGCCTTTTATCATGCAGTAAAGCAGCGGTTGAGGAACCGGTGTAAATTACCCCAAATGGGGTAAAAATGAAACTTTTGTAAATAAACAGTATATATTTTTAATTTGCTATTTTATAAACCTGTTAGTATTTTTACTAATTAAATTTTTAGTTATTTTCTTTTCAAAATTATTATGGGGGCTATAATAGGAAATATGCTAAAAAGAGGCGATTTCGTTTTTTTTTTTGCTCTTTACCGTGGGGTAATATCAACTTACACAAAAATATTTTGGGGTAATGATTAAAAAAGTTCCCCGACCACTGCAGTAAAGGGACTTATCCGGTCAAAATTATTATCAAAGGGGATCGAAATTAAAATATATAAAACAATTATTTTGCCGGTTGTGTTATATAGCTGTGGGACATGGTCTATGACCATGGAAGACGAGAGTGGGTTTAGAGTATTTGAGAATAGCATTCTTCGCAGCATTTATGGGCAAAAAAATAGATGCATTCACCGAGGAAGACTGCAAATCGAGGAATTGCATGACCTTTATGAATCTCCAGACATAGAGTTATAAAATCGAGAAGGCTTCGATGGACAGGAAACGTGGCTAGAATGGGAGAGGAAAGAATGGCGAAAAATATATTGGTGTGGAGACCAATTGGGAAACGTCCACTTGGAAGACCAAGGAACTGGTGGGTGGACAATGTAGGAAGGGACGGGGGTGAAATGGAAGAGAGAATTGGATGGTTATAGCTCAGAATAAGGACACTTGCAGAAATGTGGTTGCTAAGAACTTTCGAGTTAGTAGAGCCACAGAGATAGATAGATATATAGATAAAATATTTTCAAAATGTGACTTCACTATAAGAATTGATTTAATCGTATTTACTCTCAATCGATAATCTAATTTTTGCTCAACATGAAAAATTTCATTAAAGTATATTCTTATTCGAAAGAAGCTTTTGAAGTACTAATAAGTCAAAGTAGATTAATATTTTTCATATTTTTAAATTTTTATTTTATATAAATCTTCCAATATTTCTCTTCCCTTTTATTTCAGTTATTTCAATTTTGGAATCATTCCAAAATAATACTAATTTTGTCTCTATATATTAAATTTATTATAATAACTGGAGCTCGAATGCTGTTATGTTTCGGCTTTCAACTATTCAACTAGAACAGGGCTTCTCAAAATTTTTTATTCTCCCCCACCCATTCAGAATAAATATTACTCAGTGTTCTAAGGAAATTAATTTTTTTAATAAATTTTCATAATAATTCAACCGAAGATACTATTATGTTCGTAAAATTTAGTAAATAAAAGTGTATATTAGAAACATTGTTTTTTTGAAATAATGAAACTATTTATTGAACTTGGAATAAAAAGATAATACAATCTTCATCAAATACACCTGTGGCCATCATTGCCCCCTCCCTCGGTCGTTGCAGCACCCACCTGGTGGGGGCGGTAACGCTCACTTTGTGATTCAATGATCTAGAACAGAGATGAGCAAACTATGGAACGCGACCATTGCCATTACTTGAAAAAACATTTATAAAGAAAAAATAGCAAAACTAGTTATTTTTTGAAATTAAATTTAAATTTTTTATATATTTATTGCTTTTTTGTTACTATTGCTTTATTATACTTTACAAAAAATATGCATAAAAATCATATTTAATATGTGAAGAGACGCGAGTTTTTATTTGGAAGAAAAAAATATAAATATAAAATATTTTTATAAAATAACGTTTTACCAATGGACTAAAAAGAATAAAACCATTTTTCTATAAGCCTGACAAAGTTCATGGGTGAATTGCTTCATATTCTACTAAAAACGTTGTACGCATTTAGTTTTATTTATTTATATGAAAAATTAAGTCAAATTTTTGTAATAATAAAAATTTTATTAAACACATAAATTGACAAATTTTTTTATCATGCAATAAAATTGATAGGTTAAGAGCTAAGAAATTAATCTTTTATTATTTTTTACTGTAATATACTTATATTAAAGTATGTATCAAAATTTAAAAGAATTTTTATTAAACTTACATATTATCAATCAAATCCAAAATGTTTGATTATATTAGAAGAAATAGAGTTACTTGTTAATGAAATGTTTTAGTGTGGTATGTATGTATATATATGAATAATATATAGCTCTATAAAGGAAGTTAATTGCATAGAAATCAAATGAAAACTAAAAGCGCCCAACGATTTAGTTGAATATGAAGCAATTCATCCATAAACTTTGTCAAGCTTATAGAAAAATTATTTTTTTCTTTTTATTCCATTTGAAAAATGTTATTTTATAATATTTTTTTATATTTATATTATTTTATTCTTTTTAGTGCAATTTTAATATGATAAATTTATTTATTATAACAAGAGAAATAGAAAAGATGGAGTTACACAAAAATTTACACAAATTGAATAAAAAAAATATATTAATATTCTAAAATTGATTTTATGTATTTATGTTAAGTAAATGTTATTATTGAATAATTATTATTATATAAATAAATAATTTTTATTAATATGAGATTTTATAAATGTATCTATATAAATGTATATTTAATATATATATATTTAGAGATCCATTGAAATATGTATACAAATTTTCAAAAGTCTATCTCAATAAAAAGTCGATGAAAAATCGATTTCAATTTGTCAAAAGAGCGAACAGACAGAGAGACAGACGCCAAGTGAAGTTAAGAAAAACGTTATAAAAAAGGGGCGCTTCACAAAAAGTTTGTGCATCACTGTTATGGGGGAACGAGGTTCACCGAGTTTATACATGATCAAAACTATTTAAAATAAAAAATATCGTTTTTCTATCAAAAAAATCAAGACAAAGTTTGACGGGATACGTTGTACTGATCAGATATAAACAAGTTTATACCGCTTAGGCAGTAATTGAAATAATAGGAACTTTGCTTTCATAGTACGAATGTACGAAACTCAGATTCAGAGTTTTTTTGATATAATTATAGAAACTGCAAATTTATATTAAGTTTATAATCTTTTGTAAATATATATTTTCGCATTTATTCATTTGTATTTGAATTTACAAATAAGTACATTTTTTTATTGATTTTTAATTAAAATGTAATATTATATATATATAACCTCTGACTTTTTGTACATCCTACGCAAGGGCAAAGCCTATTAAGTAGGTTATATAAATTAGGTGTCCTATGATCAATAGAACGTGTCCTATCAACCTTTACCTTGATTTTCTTGATCGGATACGCTACTTTTTATCAAGTAGCTTCCCAATTTTGATTCCGAAGACTGGGTTAACACCGTCCTATTCCCTTGCCAGCCCCGGAATTTGAACCCGGGGCCACGAGAATGTGAGCCTTAGATACTGCCTCCTACCCTGTGGTGCCTTCTTATAAATATATATATATATATATATATATAAGTTATTGTCAAAAACTTTAAATAGTGTAATTATTTTCTCCATCCCAGCATTATTTTTTGAGTTATAATTAAATTAAATTTTATATTATTATTATTATTATTAACAAATTGTTACACTTACTTGGCACTAAGTACCGGTAAACTTTTACTTGCCCTACAGTTCTTTTCTTTTTCATAGGCTCGGACTATACGTAGAGGGAATTTACCCCAACCCAGTGCTTCTCAACCTTTTAGTATTCACGGCCCAATTTTCAATCATAATCCCCCCCCACTCCCCACCGCATACAAGAAAATGAAAACAGTTTACCTTTCTTTTTTTTAGAACCATATTGAGAAAAAATCGAAAATTTTCAAAACTTGATATGCTCGTCACCCCCTCCCCCGTTTAATGAACCCTGCTCTAACCCATACGTCTTTGGATTATTATTATTATTATTATCATTATAAATATTACATATTTCTAATTATTTTGATTAAATGCGATAAAATTTATAACTCGAACACTTCTTATTAAAAAAAAAAGAAAATTAACATCCATTTATCCTTTCATAGGTGGGGATCAATTACAAGATATGCATGAAAGGGTGAATTTTTTTTTTAACTTTTTTTTGATTATAACAGTATTTACATTCTGACAAACAAACATGCCTTTCACCCATTACCTCCCTCTACTTTGAACTCAACTCTACCGAAGAATATAAATGATGCTCATCTTTCTTGGCATCTCTATTACACCTGATTCGCGTTCATTTCTATTTTATAGATTTAAAACAATTTCATAAAAGCAAATTTAATATTTAAAATGTATAAAAATAAATGCCCTCTATCAAAATGATATATATTCCCATTTAAGAAAACACACAATTCCATGTTTTTTTGTTTTTTTTTATTTATATTTTTTAACTTATATTACTAAAAATAATATAAACAAGAAATTAATTATTAATTAATTATTAATTATTTGATCCAATCGTATTAAATGATATAGTCATGAAGTATGAAAGTTGAAACCTATAAGTATAAAAGTCAATAGCAAAATTGAAAATAGAAATAGAAAATTATTAATATTGCTGAATTGGATTAAAAAGATTAATAATCAATTAATTTTATTTAACTAATCTATACTTATTAAAATCAAAATAGTTTATATATTATTATCAAATATACTAATCCGTGTCGGGGTATGTTTATATGTCTACCTTATGAATCTCATCAGTCTAATGATATCAAATATTGAAATTAAAATATTTTTATTTTCTTTAATATTATTATTATATTATATTAGTTTTTTTTAAAAAAAAAAATAATTATTTTGCAAAAAATGTATATAAATATATTTGTATTTTTGAGATATTAAGCCTCTCTAAGGATTTTTTTGAAATTGACACCATAGATAATTTTTATAAAGAAAAATCGATCTATATTGGTTTCAGCCTCGGGAAAAATCTCATCTTTGTTATTTTTTTACTAATTTAAAATAGGAATTTTAATAATGAATAAATAACGCCTTCCTTAAATACAAAATATTATAAATAAAATAAAATTAAAAACATTTATTTTAATAATATTTTGTAATGAAAGATTATTATGTAATTAAGATTATTATTTAAAATAATTCAAATAATTTAAAAGAAAATAAATTAAAATATAATAGTAAAATATGTAAAGTTAATAATAAAAAATAATAATACTTGTTTCTATTATAATATAATACTTAATGAATAATACTTAATGAAATCAAATAACATATTAAAATTGAAGATGAATATGTAAAATTAATGTAGAGGATATAGCAAGCGTGTATTAAGGAAATAAGGCCAAAGGCACTTGAATCTCAATCATTGGGATATGCAAGAGATTGCTATGCACGCATTAAAAAACAATTGTCCCCTTCAAGATCACGCATAAGCAAAAGCAAAGCATTTGAGTTGCCCGCTAATCGACATGGTGGCGAATCATTTCAATCTGTCAAAATTCGATAATTAATATTTAATTAACGAAGCACCGTAAAATTATATAATACTAGTGAAAATGAATCTACATTTCATAATGACTCTATTCGTATAGGTTTTACCTGTTGTTATAAGGCAATATTTTTTTTGAACTGTCAAAATAAACCAATATTAAAATTAATTAAAAATTTATATTTATTAATGATACTAAAAATCAATTTTATTTAGAATCTGGCTAAAATTATGTTCAATTGATTGTCTATAGTCACAATTTACAAAATTTAGTCAAAAATTTTAATAAAATGAAAAACATTGAATAGCTTTGTTTTTCTAATTCTCCAAAGAGAGTACAATAAATAGGAGTTCCAAGTTTTTTAATAGTAAGAATCTTGGAGAGGTGGGTCCTCTCAGAGGCACTTATAAGATATGTCTCACTCGTCAATTACAGGGTTTTGCTAGTAGAAAAATGTGCGTAATCAGCATATATTTGAATTAACCCCCCGAACTCTTTCCTCTCCCCCTCCCTTGATCCTTCAAAAAATTAATTTTATTTGTATCTCTTAATAGGAGACAAGATTTCAGTTTTTTTTTCTTTTTAATGAATCTATGCTAGATATCCTCCTTCATCCAAATAAAATTAATTTTTTGAAGGATCAAGGGAGGGGGAGAGGAAAGAGTAAGAGTAAGGGAATGGAATGGATTGAAAGGATTCATGAGCTCACGTGAGGGCAGGGACGCTACTCCCTGAAGTAGAAATCTTTTCTATTGGGATCATAGAGAAGAAACTACCCGTTACCCGTCAAAATTTTTTTATAAGTCTTACTTTTTTTCTATTATTATTGATATTTTTAAGTAATAATCATTATTTTCTACTTAAAAATTATGTTATAATTGTTTATATTCTATTGTATTTTTCAATTCTTTTGTCTATTAATCTACTTAATTGATATCTTTTCCGGTTATACTTTAGCTTTACGTCTTGATCTCTCAATTGTCTATTATTAATTTAAATATTTTATCTTTTAAAATTCTAGGATAGGTAATATAAACCAACAAATATTTTTTATATTTTTTATTTTTTTAAATAACATATACAAATATTAAACACATAATTTATAATAAATAAAATAACTTTTATTATATTAATTTACTATTATCATATATATTTAATCTTATTATACTTGCAAAATACTAAATATATTATAGTACCTGGTTTACCTAGCCATCGCTCGGTACTTTAAAAAAATTATTCCTTATGAACTATGAATATTTAAAATTAAGATTATTATTTAAAATAAATAAACGACAATTTCAAAGAATTTAAAAGAACATAAATTAAAAAAAAAATAGTCATAAACCATACAGTCCTTAAACGTACGTATTAATGCACCGAAAGCCAGAAAAGTATAGTCTGTGGATATAACATAATATATATTTCTTAATTTGATTATATAAAATATTATTAAAATAAATATTTTTAATTTTATTTTATTTATATTTTGTATTTAAGGAAGCGTTGTCCGGTTTTGCCCGGCGCAATTATTTTTTTATTATTAAACTTCCTATTTTAAATTAAGAAAAAACTAACTAAGATTATTTTTCCTGAGGCTGAAAACATGAAAGATCGATTTTTCTTTTTAAAAATTATATATGGTGTGAATTTCAAAAAAATCCTAATAGCAGTTTAATATCTCAAAAATACAAATATATATATTTTTGCTAGTATAATAAGATAAGATTTGTTTTAATAACTATTAATATGAAACTTTTTTTAAGTATGTAAAATTATTTTCCATAATTATAACTTAAAAACAACTATTAATATGATTTGATGTTTTTGAGTATATTAAAAGTCTAACAAACTTGCCTTTAATTACTTTCCCGCATACTTCGTATAAGGGAAGTATTGGAATCGTCAAAAATTTCGACTTCGAGATTTTGATAGATCTTGACGTTTTAGACCTCCCTGAGTCGGAAAATACCATTTTTGGAATTATGTCTGTGTGTATGTATGTATGTATGTATGTATGTATGTAATGTCTGTAAGCAAATTTACTCAAAAACTAATCACAAGCTAGGACTTCGAAATTTGGTACACCGATATTATTCACAGTTTGTAGATTTCTATCAAAATTTCGTCAAAATCGGTTAACCGGAAGTGGTACTTTACCTACAATGGTTGCGTTTACCTTTCAAGTAAAGTACCAGTTTGCTTCGAGATATTTGCTTCATATTTTGTATATAGATTTAAAAATATGAAAAAAATTGAGATACCAAATTTCATCATGATCTGACTACCGGAAGTGACATTTTACCTATACAAGTAGCGTTTCCTTTTTACCGACCGACGATAGTAAGGGAGGTATTGTTTTCACACCAAATTTCACCTATGGATATTTTTAGGTACATATCTCCACGAATCATGCATTTTCTTAACAGAAAAAAGTATTTTTAGCATGATGTCTGTCCGTCCGTCCGATGTGTGTCCGTAGAGATGTGTACAGCTTGAACGGCTCAACGGATTTTGATGAAATTTGGTATATTTACTTAATGCATCAGTATGATGAATGGATCAACTTTTGGTGCAAATCCGGAAACCGGAAGTGCTAGTATTGCCGATCGAAGAGAGGAAGTGAAGGGTTATTTTCATATCAAATTTCACGTGAAGGCATATCTCCACGTGTTATGCACTTTGTATTGATTTTATCCTCGAGAAAAATCATCTTCATTAGTTTTTTCTTAATTTAAAATTATATGACGTGACCCAGCACTTCATGACGTCACAGCCAGCCCTTATATATTATAAATAAAATAAAATTAAAAATATTTATATTATATCCATATCTGTTTTTTTTACATTTAAAATATCAGTTAACCGGAAGTAGCACTTTATTACATTCTAAATATTCATTCGCAACTCTTTATACCTATTTATATGCGGGAAAGTCTAGGGGAGGACACTCCCGCTTATTTTTACCGACCGACGATAGTAAGGGAGGTATTGTTTTCACACCAAATTTCACATGTGGAGATTTTTACATATCTCCACGAATCATGCATTTTCTAAACAGAAAAAAGTATTTTTAGCATGATGTCTGTCCGTGCGTCTGTCCGTCCGTCTGTCCGTCCGTATAGATGTGTACAGCCTGAACGGCTCAACCGATTTTGATGAAATTTGGTATATTTACTTATTGCATCAGTGGGATGAATTGATCAACTTTTGGTGCAATTCCGGAAACCGGAAGTGGTAGTATTAGCGATCGACGATAGGAAGGAAAGGGTTATTTTCACACCAAAGGAGATTTTTTTATATATTACCACGAATCATGCACTTTGTATTGGTTTTATCCTCGAGAAAAATCATATTTATTAGTTTTTTCTTGATTTAAAATTATATGACGTCATCCAGTCATTCATGACGTCACAGCCTGGTCTTGCATATATATTATAAATAAATTTATTATTTATGTATCCATATCTGTTTTTTATTACATTAATAGATATATGAAAATTATTTGAAATTGTTTCTGTAGCTGGAAATTAATTTATTTTAAACCGTCGGTCGGTTCGGACCTGGCCACAGGTCAACTTATTTCAATTTGATTTGCATCTTCACTTGTATTTGTGTAATTAATTAATAATTACCGACCAACGATAGTAAGGGAGGTATTGTTTTCACACCAAATTTCACATGTGGAGATTTTTACATATCTCCACGAATCATGCATTTTCTTAACAGAAAAAAGTATTTTTAGCATGATGTCTGTCAGTCCGTCTGTCCGTCCGTATAGATGTGTACAGCCTGAACGGCTAAACCGATTTTGATGAAATTTGGTATATTTACTTAATGCCTCAGTGGGATGAATTGATCAACTTTTGGTGCAAATCCGGAAACCGGAAGTGGTAGTATTAACGATCGACGATAAGAAGGGAAGGGTTATTTTCGCACCAAATTTCACATAAAGAGATTTTTTTACATATCACCACGAATGTATTGGTTTTATCCTCGGGAAAAATCATCTTCATTATGTTTTTCTTAATTTAAAATTATATGACGTCACCCAGCCCTTCATGACGTCACAGCCTCGGGTAACGCCGGCTACTTCAGCTATATATTATAAATAAAATAAAATTAAAAATATTTATGTTATATTCATATCTGTTTTTTATTACATTAATAGATATATTAAAATTATTTGAAATTGTTTCTGTAGCTGGAAATTAATTTATTTCAAACCGTCGGTCGGTTCGGACCTGGCCACAGGTCAACTTATTTATAAATAAAAATATGACCAAATGAAATTAATAGTTTCAAGTATAGTTGCGTTGGGTACAAACTTTTACCTTGAGAGTTCAATTCCTTCTAATATTAAACTGAATACACTTTTCTCATAAAATAAAGAGTAGAGGCAATCCAATTTTTTTTTTAATTTATTTTTAGTAAAGTAAAATTATTTTTTTTTTTATACATTTTGCTTTCCATCCATTCAATTATATATATATATATATATATATATATATATATACCCTTTGAAAATCTTAAATATGTGAGACTCAATAAATTTTCTACAATAAAACGGACTGAAAGAATAAAAAAGAGCAATACTTTTTTTTACGCTTGTGCCCCTTAGAGATGCAAATTATTTTTCCTTCGTCGTACAATGGAAATATCATCAAATTACCATAGGACTATTTACTTGCGAAGAGCAACAGAGAAAGAGCATAAACGACATTTTATATTATTTTTATTTATATCATCATTATATATATATATATATATATATATATATAATAGCTTTTTAGTTTAGAACGAAAATATTTGAAAATAAAAAAAAAAAAATTAAATCAATGTATATGCTACTTTGAAAATTTTATTTATATTTATAAATAAATTTTATAAATAATTTTATATTAATATATATAAAATATATTATATTTTTATATTTACTTTGAAAATTTTATTTATATTTATAAATAAATTTTATAAATAATTTTATATTAATATAAATAAAATATATTTATTATTTTTTAAATAAATAAATAAATAAACAAACAAAGTTCTTTTTAATAATAAAACTCAAAGTTAACTAAATTCAGTGTTAATCATTTTTGATGAGATGGTAACTGAGAAAAGCTTTGTTTCTTGCCCCAATTTTCACTGAGATTCTCTTTACATCCCCCCTCCCCCCTCCCCCCGATCTCTTACCACCTAACATTTTCACCACCTCACCAACGGTTGTAAATTCAACCGCTGCCTGTAACTAGGTGGATAGATAAACTTGGCGAGTGGTATAATCTTAATCTTAATGTTTTCTAACGCGAAGACATTTTATGATATGCAGATGGAGATCGGCCAAGTTTTGTCACAGGAGGGCCACATCATTTCGTGTTTATTTCACCGACATTGTTCCTCGTTCATTTCGTATTTCTTTTCAAAGAAAAGGAGACGACAACGACACTAAAGAGTTGATTACCAAAGTGATAATCATTATCTAGATTCTATTCAAAATGTGCACACGTAATAATACACCATCCTTCACTTCGCTGATCCAATAAACTTTGATTTTTAATAATAAAAAGGAACATTATTTAACAAATAAATTGCCAATTTTCCTTGTTTAATTAACACACTATGAGCGGGGCGGGTATTTGTACCCGTTGCGGGGACTGCCACTTATAAGCGGGGCGGGTATTTATACCCGTTGCCATTTATATGAGGGATATATATATTAGTTATCGTTTAAAATAAGTAATTTTAAGTGACATAAGGGAAAATATATATTATACAAGTGGCAACGGGTATAAATACCCGCCCCGCTCATAGTGTGTTAATTGTTATCAAAGAGCTTACATATCCAATTTTGATCATTCTTCACATAGTTTCTTTATTTTTCCACATATAAAAGATGTAAAAAATAAATATTGGATCATATATAAGTCCTCAGCAATTTTGCCTCTAGGTGTTTATATTGGGCAACACTCACTGCCCCCAAACGAACTTGAGAAAAAAAAAATCGTTATTTCTATAAAAAAAGGAGATTGTTTTGAAAATGAGAGAAATTTCACAAGTAATCGTTATGCGATACTTTTTTACTATCCAAAATAGACACTTCAAAAGTATGTGTAAAAATTTGTAAAGTGTACGGTGAGAATGCTTTGAGAAAACAAGCAACCCAAAAGTGATTTGCTCGATTCGTCCGGGAAATACTCTCCTGATACTCGTAAAGATCTATTTATTGGATTCTTACTTTAGGGGCAAAAAAAAACATAATAAATTTCAATGATGATAATAATAATAATAAGAATAAGAATATGAAATTCATAATTGGTTCTAAAATATTATGAAAACGTTCACTTTGATATTATTTGTAGAACGGTGGAGAGATGAAGTGGAAAAAAATGTTATCTTTGATGTGTACCAATATTTCCACTATATATGTAAATGATCCATCTACTTATCTCAATGAAAGTAAAAATGAATATTTACTTACCTTATCTAATGTTCCTTCTCTCCAATCTTCCTTCAATCGTGGAGGGTTAAATGGACATTTTTTACCGACGTAACCTTTGCCATTGAAACGTTCCTCTAATCCCTGCTATGCTTGATTCTATTATTTTCAAAAGCCTTTACTCTCACCCTTCTTCAATATCATTTTATTTATTTCCCAATTAAGTTTTTTTTTTTAAATACTTACATATGAATTTCTATTTTTTTTTATCATCTTTACTATTTCTAACATCGATTGTACTTATTATATGTATATCATATATAATAGGTTGTTCAATAAGTTCGCGAATAGCTGGAGGGATATTTTACGGAGCTGCCAGAAAACCACTACAGTCAAGGGATCCATAAATTAGAAGACCGTTGAAATAAGTGTATTGAAGTTGACTACGCTGAAAAATAAAATCATTTTTACAAATAAAAATTGGTTTCTTCATTTCCGTTCTGCGTAGTTATTGAACAACCTAGGATAGAAGAACCTCGGGTTACGAGTTTCATTCGCCCCGTTATTGAGTTCGTAACTCGAAATGCTTGTAAACCGAATCATATTTTCCCATAAAAACTAATTGATTCACAATTAATTCTGTCCGGATTACAAAAAATGATTAATGTTAAAATATTAAAACAATTGTTTATTCATCTTATTTAACTCTACTGAATGATATTGGTTCACATTCATCAGTTTTTCTCTTAAAAAAATTAGTAATTAGCAACTAATTTTGACGACATTTTAGCAAAGAGTTTAACAATGGCCATTGCAACATTGTCAAATAAATGAATAGACCTAAAAGCTGCTGCTTCATCAGGATGGTTTTCATTTACAAATTGTAGATTTATCCGCATTGAACTATGCGTTCTTGAAATTATGATGTCCTAAGTTTCTTTTTCTTTCTCTTATCTTGACAGAAACTTGTTTAGTTCATCGTGTTGCTCTTGTACTAAATTCTTCAACTCTACAAACTGAAGTGCATGATATGTTCTGCAGCGAGTTCTTAGATGTAAGTTTCGTCTATATCAAAACCTAAAGATTTCTTAGTAATTCAATCCAATCCAGACTCCTTTTCACTTGCAATGTCCTCTAAATTTCTTTCTAAAAACACTCGTAGATTTTTAAATCTCAAAAATTTGAGTATTTTGATTTATTCCCCTCAATTTTCTGGAGTAAATATTTATAAGTTTCAAGAGTTATAATGATTTACTTAAAAACCTTTTGAGAATTGGTACACAGGTATTTGGACAACATTCGATTCTCTTTCATAGTGTAGGAGTAGGCATTGCAGTGGTAAAAAAAAATTCTCGCCAAAAACGTCCATGCAACTCGTAACCCGGAATGTTGCTAGTAAATAGAAAATTAGGACTCAAGCTTGCAAGCCAAAAAAACTAGTAACCCGAGGTTTCACTGTATATAATTTGTGATACTTTGTGATTTTTTTGACATTAACGATGGGTTTATGGAAGAAACAGAGAGAAAAAACAGTGATAAAATCTTAGAATAAAAATGTGGATTGACATAGATTAACAATATGATGTTAGAGTAATTTGGTACCTTGTTTTTATTTCTGTTTATTAACGATTAAAAGATTTTGTCTATTTATTGTTTAGAATTTTAAAATTTTTACAATATTTTTATATTTTCAAAAATAGATTTAAAAAAATTTTCTCAACAGAGTATTCTTATACAATTCTATTTGAACATTGGCTAATTGGAAGATCAGTGTTATTGATTAGACATATCAACGATACAAGGAACCTCTACAATGATATTTCAACAATATAATATATATCACTTTGTGGGTACAGGGGGCAGAAAATCTCAAATGCTTAGATGCTTAGAAAGATCAGCTATCATTTTCCTATTAAAAATATTGTAGAATTACTTTGTTCTTTAAATTCAATTAATAATAATAATATTATTATTTAACTCAAAACAAACTTGTGCATTCATGTGAACTGATTTAAATAAATTTGAATAATAAAATAATATTTAGTAAATATATATTTTTAAATAAATGTATAATTATATAAACAAATAGATTAATCAATAGTACGTTTATACAAATTATTTAATATAGTATTTTTTTTTGGTTTTTTAAATAAAATAAATTTAAATTCAATTCAATTATTAAAAATATACAATTCACTTTAGGTTTATAATTGATTAATGGAAAAAAATAAATATAATTTAATAATTTTTAATATTTTATTTCGCACATGTCGAAGGTTAAGAGGATCCGTTTTACTGATCATAGAACACCTTTACCTTGCTTAGGCGGCGACTGGCTTGATAGGTACTGTTCTTTCGCAGAATATTCAAAATCTAGAGGTTTTTTTTTAATATTGTGAAAATTAGATAAAATGACCTTAATTTCTAATGGCCAATAATTATTAAAAAAAATATTTGATTTATAAATTTTTTAGGGAGAAAATTAATGTTGACTAATTTTTTGATCTTAATCAAAGTTGTTTCTTTCTTATCTTATTAGTATCAATGAATCGAAACATGTTTTTGTTTTCCTAACCCTTGATTTTATTTCCTAAATGGAAATCGGTTTATAAAAACAAATTTCATCAAAGTACTATTAGAAGTAATGAGAGGCATTTTCAAGTACTCAGTGAGCACCCTTAAACAGTGCAAATGGAAGAGACATTATCTCGAGCTGTCAATGCGGTCATTAGCAAATAAATAAAGTTAACAAATGCCCTTGTGCTCAAAGTGGCTGCTATTTGGCCCAATTTTAAGCCTGACTTGCTTGTAGGCCTCGCTTTTATTGAAATTCCATCCAAGACCGGCATTGTGGAGTTGTATGCGGGGGTGGGGGACAAAAATACTCTATAATTTAATTTACTTCTTATCAGGACAGTCTTATCTTACAAATTTACTTGTGTTCAAGCTCTATACACACTTATTCCAAACTTATTATTAGTTCACACATTTTCTATATATATTTATATATCTTTCAGAAAAATTTTCAATCGTTATAAAATACTTTTTATTCATCCAAACAAGTTCAAATACATTTTTACCGACCGACGATAGTAAGGGAGGTATTGTTTTCACACCAAATTTCACATGTGGAGATTTTTACATATCTCCACGAATCATGCATTTTCTTAACAGAAAAAAGTATTTTTAGCATGATGTTTGTCCGTCCGTCCGTCTGTCCGTATAGATGTGTACAGCCTGAACGGCTCAACGGATTTTGATGAAATTTGGTATATTTACTTAATGCATCAGTGGGATGAATTGATCAACTTTTGGTGCAATTCCGGAAACCGGAAGTGGTAGTATTAGCAATCGACGATAGGAAGGGAAGGGTTATTTTCGCACCAAATTTCACATAAGGAGATTTTTTACATATCACCACGAATCATGCACTTTGTATTGGTTTTATCCTCGAGAAAAATCATTTTTATTAGTTTTTTTCTTAATTTAAAATTATATGACGTCACAGCCTGGTCTTGCATATATATTATAAATAAAATAAAATTAAAAATGTTTATATTTATTATTTATGTATCCATATCTGTTTTTTATTACATTAATAGATATATTAAAATTATATGAAATTGTTTCTGTAGCTGGAAATTAATTTACTTCAAACCGTCGGTCGGTTCGGACCTGGCCACAGGTCAACTTATTTTAACTTCCAGTGGATATGTTATGTTACTATAGTTTTTCAAATTGAAATTAATCAAATCAAATTAATTAAAATTTATTTAATTAAGTTTAGTTATATATCAGAGGAAAAAAACGATCTTATATAAGATACTTAAAAAGAAAGAAGTGTGTCTTTCAGGTTGGTTAAAACTTCAGTTTAGAAATTTGATGACATCGGATCAAATTTCGTCTAAGTATAAAATTTTATTTATTTGATTTTCAAATAATTGTTAATACTTTGAATAGACCTTTATTAGATTTAAATAGGAATTGGTTTTAAAAATTATTTTTTTATATTGTTTCTATATTAAGATTAACGTCCACTTGGAAGTTAACTTTATGGGCAGGGCACGTGGCTAGAATGGGGGAGGAAAGAATTCCGAAAAATATATATGTGAGGAGACCGAATGGGAGACCAAGGACGGGGTAGACGGACAATGTAGGAAGGGAGGTGAGAGAGATGGGAGAGGGTAGGGATTGGATGGTTGTGGACCAGGATATGGACAATTGTAGAATTGTGGTTGCTGCGGCCAAGAACTTTCGAGTTCCGCAGAGCCACAGAGATAGATAGATAGATAGATAGAAATAAATTATAACTACTTATCTGTACCTCTACTAAATTTTAGTGTATATATATATATATGTATATATGTATTATTAATTAAAATGAATTCTTCTTTTAATATTTAGAGATTGATCGATATTAATATTAAATAACAAAGTTTTTTATTTACATATCAATAAATTGATTTCGGGTCGTTGAATGATTGAAATTCCGGTTTTATTTATTAATTTATGTCAAATTGAAATCAGACGTTTTTACTATTTATATTTAAAATTAATTAAACATAAGTTTTGCTTAGTTGAAAAGTAATTATATTTTTAAATAGTATATAAATAAGTGTAAAATTATATATATACTAGCAAAAATTGTATATTTATATATATATTTGTATATATAGGGGCAGCATGGCTGAGTGGGTAGAGTACTAGACTTCTACACAGGAAGCCTGAGTTCGAATCCCAGCATAGAACTCAAGATTATATATTTATTTAATTAATAAATTAATAAATATAAAAATCTAATTCAATTTAACATCGGCTGCCCCACCGAAGAAGGCAAGGGGAAACCACTTCGGTCAAATTTTCCCATGAACACCCTATGACTCCTGTGGAGTTATTAGGGCCACGACACTTCCGCTAGGAAGTTATCGACAACGAAGAAGATATATATATATGTATATATATGTCTATATATATTTGTATATTTTTAAATTAATTTATTAATTAACCGCTCGAATGATTTTTTTGAAATTCACACCATAGATAATATTTATAAAAACAAATCGACATGTATTGGTTTCAGCCTGGAGAAAAATCATCTTCATTAGTTTTTTCTTAATTTAAATTTATATATTCATTGTTCTTTTATTAATTAATTTCTAGATAGTTTTATAATTTTTAATATTTTTTCACTAAAATATTATTTAATTTATTAATATTATATATTATTATTGAGGACCCCAAGTTCCATTCATTTTAATCAGATTGATGCAATGATGTACTATTTAATAATTGTAATAAATAATTAAAAAATTGGGTCGAGCGATAGTTCGGTGTTCCAGATACTAAATATATTATATTAACATTATTTATTATTATACATATTATTATTAACACTCTTTACTCCCTTCCGAACAGTCAATGAAATAAAAGAAAATAACAAAAACCTTGTAAATTTGTTTAAGAAGAGATTGTTTTTTCAATTGGTAATAACCTATTCTATCGAAAATTAAAAATTACTTTTTTTAATATTTAATTGAAAACAGTACATATTGTATTAACAAAAGAACAAGTTAAAACATATTCAAAATTATTTTCAGATACGATTTTAGAATTTTGTTTATGCTTCCAAATGCAGAACGTTGATTAAATAAATTAAAGTTAATTAAAAATTCAACTATATCCGTAGAAAGATTAAATGCGCTTGCTATTTTAAGTGGGTATAGAAAAAAAGACTGCTCTTATTGGTTAAAAAGGGCACAAGTGAAAAATATATAAAATTAACCTATTTATTTTTTTGCTTTGTTTACATACCATTCATTATTTCTTGTTTAATTTTCTTTTTATAATTTTAAGTGTTTTGTTAAAAACAAATATAATTGTGAAAATAATATAATTAAATTTTGTTGTTGTTTTTTTTTATATTATATAAATACAAAGTAAAATTGGAAGAATTGTTTAAAATTGACTTTTAAGTTTGAATTAACATTATTATATTTTTTTTTTTTTTTTTTTTTTGTAATTTGGAGATTTTATATGACCTTTAAATATTATCTGCGCCTGCGTCTCTATATAGACAATTGGCCGTCTGAGAGGGCTAAAGGCTTACTATTGGTGAATTGATAATTAATAGGATTATTAATTAAAATACATTATTTTATAAATACATAATATAAGTAAATATTAACTTGGTAGCATAAGTTCTTTTATCTTATTTTATTCTCATATTATTAGGATAAAGAAAAAAAAAACAAAAAATCTGGAGTGTCTCCACTTGACTATTTCTCAATTAAAATTGGATCAACATATTATATATTTAAATTATTATTATTATATATAAATTAAATTTATTTATTTATAAATTATAAATTAAAATTAATAAATAATATTTATTAAACCAGCGCGTGTTTGGCTCTTTGTTGATGGCACCATGGCACGTGTTGGCGCGTGAGATTTGCAGTATTAAAAAATTAATTCTGGTACTTTCAGCAATTCAATCAAGCTGAAATTCTATATATAGCAGTTTTATACAATTATTAATCATGTGAAAAATTATCAAACATATATTTTTATATTTACGGTCACTTTAGAGGAAAAAAATCAAAACGTTGTAGGTAATGACCCTCTTCCGGTTGAGCTACATTTCTCAAAAGTTAATAGAAAACTATGAATTTTGAATAATGTCCATGTACCAAATTTCATCATTCTAGCTCAAACCGTTTTTGCGTAATCTTGTCTACATACTTACACACACACACACATACACACACACACACAGACATTTTTCTCAACCTTAGTGAAAATGATTCAGGAACCTTCAAAACGTATAAAAACATCAAAATCTCAACATCGAAAATTTTCGTGATCGCAATACTATCTCTTACGAGATAGTAAAAATGTATATTGAGGTTTATTTTATTTACTTATTTATTTTTTATTTTATTTTATTATTCATATTATATTTTTTAAATATATATAAGTAGATAAATATAAAAAATTGTATTACAAGTTCTTTTATTTCTTTTCTTATTGTATTAGTATTTATTTATTAACATAGTATATAAAGTATTATGAGTTTATTTTTTTTATTATATATTATATATTACTTATTATATTATGTAAGAAAAAAAAAGAATTATAAAATTTAATTAGTGATAAGATCATAATAAAATAAATATTTTTTTTTTCAGGTTTTTTCAAAGCCAATTTTCCTGAAAAAAGAAAAAAAAAATTATAAATAAGATTGAACACTTAATAATTACAGTAGAACATTAATAAGTTAAAGTCCAAGGGAAACACAAAATATTTTAAATTATAGAGGTTTTAAGTTATCAAGGGTCTATGTTAGGGATAGGTTAATAACCTTTTTTAAAGACTAAATCATGTTGTTTCTTAAAATTCACCAACCAGCCATTGCTGGCTTAAAATTTTTGATTTTTAGTGAATTAGAGAACTCTTCAGCATTTTCTTTCTGTATGGGTCCACTAACACTGATGATGTTATGTTTCGACACTGTTTGAACCACGTAAACAAGTATTGTCCTAACTAAATTAGGGAATTCGGCAATTTTTCTTCAGATTTCAGCTTCTGAGGGCCAATACAGAGATTACTTATTTAAGTTATAGAGGTATTTTAAGTTTTTGAGGTTTTGGGCTTTGATGGGAAAGGAACAATATTTTTTGAAGTTATTAGGGTTTTTAAGTTAACGAGGTATCGAGGTCCTACTGTATATATAAAACATTTATTTTCCTAGTATATAAATATTAGAAGCATAAAATAACGAATATACATAAAATGTATAATGTTATTAAATTAATTGTAATAAATATGTAAATCCCAATGTGTTTAGGGATAATGTTCTTTGTAATTATAAATTGTGTAATTTGGCTCAATAAACACATTTAAAAAAAGGCTAAAGGCTTGATTTTGAATTTCGTGGTTCTGGGTTTAAAACCCAGGCTAGGCAAGAGAATTTCTTTTAGAGCTGGGGTCATGAAAACGAGGTCCACCCAGCCTACCTAATCAAAATTGGAAAGCTACTTGAAATAAAAAGTAGCGACCTCCGATCAACAAAATAACGGTTGAGAGAATCTGTTGTACTGATCATACAACACCATGCAGTTTCTTGTTTTGATTGAGATAGATCTAGAAAATGAAATGAAAAATATAAAATAAGAGAAATTTAACAAAAATATATATGTTTTCGAGATACTTATACTTGTTAGAAGTTTACCATAAAATTTTGTGAAATCATTAGTTAAAATTTGTTTTCGAATAATTATATTTCATCCGATGTAGATTTGCTTTCAATGCTCTTGAATATATAACGAGTGTGTGAATTTTTCAAAAGTTATTGAGAAGGGTGTAAAGAGGAAGGTAAAATAAGTATGAATGTATGGGAATGCATGCTATCAAGGCATTCGATGAGGGGGGGGATATAAGAAACAAAATCAAGTGTCAAAATAATATATTCTACATATTTAATGGATTTCAACAAAAGTCATACGGATATTAATCAAAAACAATTTTGAAGAATTAGATGTGTACATGACAAGCATAATATTAGTATAAGGATAAATAAAACTACACTCTGATTAATGAATGTTCAATTAATATTCATTAATTAAATATAATTATGTATATTTGGCTATTGTTTATTTTCATTTGGATGCGACATGAAGATGATCACAACTGGTTTGGCGTTGGTCTGACGATTGGGTTGAGAAACTGGGGGTGGGGGGTGGGGATGGGATGAGAAATCGGAGCCTCCAAGCCTTATTATATAAGCTCCTGCTGAATGGATATATGAAATGATTAATATTTTAATATTAAAATATTTTATCTAGCTAATACTATAATATTAAACACATACCTACATTTTTATTAATTTCTTGAATAATCAATCAATTAATAGTGCATTTTAATTATGATTTAAAGAATTAAATAAGATTTGTATAATAAAAAAATTTTCAATTTAAGCGAATCTAACGATTGTGTATTCGAGGTGACGGCTTGATGGCCTATAATATATTATAATTTTTACTTACATCCTCCATCCCAAAAGAAACACAGAACTTTTTAAAAAAACAAAAAACCCCAATGTACATTTTGCAACAAATCATTTTTATTAATCAATTTATTCCCCTTCTGCATCGATACACAAATTTGCACGCTCCAACAAGTTGTCAAACGACTTCTCCATGTCCTTTATTGAAATGGTCTTTAGGACGTCGGTCGGGGCCTTCTCAATGGCTTCAATCGATGCGTGCCACTTTCCTTTCATCGCCAAATGCAGTTTAGAGAACAGATAGAAGTCGCCAGATCTGGTGAATAGGGCGAATTATGCAAAGGAATAACATGATTTTTGAACAAAAATTCAGTTACAAGTCGCGAACGATGTGAGTCAACTGCCGATTTCTCGATATTTTTTCTGGCCCAATATGACGAATTCTTGCCAACAAACGCTTCATGACGCCTATGTAAAACTCTCAAGTGACTGTCTGGCCCGGTGGAACAAATTCTTTGGGGATAATTCCTTTTGAATCGTAAAAATCCGGTTCTGGGACGGCCTGATCTTTCGTCATCATCCAGCGTCTCTCTACCCGATTTGAATCGCCCGAACCATTCGTAAACTTACGTACGGGATAGACAATCATCACCATATGCATTTTGTAGCATTTCAGTAAAAGTTTTACCAAGTTTAACACAAAAATCAATTGCAGCTATTTGTTTGAAACTCATTTTCCGACCGATGAACAAAACACACTGATATTTGAAACGCAATAACTTTTGTTGTCCAAATGTCATGGAATTTATACCAGTTGTCAATGAGGGGCTAAGCCACCTACAGGCAAAACATTACAACAGATGGCATTAGTGGTACTATTTTTTTAAAAAGTTCGGTTTCTTTTGGAATGGAGGGTGTATAATTCCATAAAAATCCATTTTATTTAGAATCTGGCGAAAATTCTGTTGAATTATTTGTTTTAGTATATATTATACACAATTTTACCATAACTTTATATAAAAGAAAAAATATCAAATAGATGTGTTTTTTCCAAATAAAATGGATTTTTTTTGTGGGATCAGGAAGGGGGTAATTAAGGAAATGGATTTACAGGAGTCCAACGGTAAAGGACATGATTCCTTCTGGAGAAATCATCTGCTCACGAGAGGGCAGGGGCGCAACTCCCTGAAGTAAATATCTTTTCGATTGGGATTATAGAAAAGAATTTACTCGTTACCCATTCACAATTTAAATAATATTAAATTAATTTTAAATTTTATAAAATTTTTCCACTTTTCTCAATGTTTCATGAATTTATTCTTAATTATATATATAAGCCCGCTATAAAAATTTCAAATTACTTATAAACTATTAATTAAAATATATTTTATTTATAATATTATATTGGAATTGGAGGTGGGGGTGGGAAATAGGATTTGGAATTTAGATGGAAGATTTGGGTTAGGTCGTGTACTTACTCCCTTGGAAGAGAAAGAGCGAATATCCATAAGCTCACGTAGGGCAGTGGTCGCCAATCTCTGAAGCAGATCAACCTCCCACTGGGATTGAGGGATGGTATATAAGCGTTACCTTAATACATATAAATATTAATATATATGAATTCGTATTTATTTAGTTTCATTGTTGAATTTACAAATAAATTACTTTTTTAGTGATTAATCATTAAAATGTAATATTATATATATAATTAATATATACTATATAATATAGATCGCAATACTGCTGGTATATATAATTTTCGATGTCGTCATTTTGATGTTTTTAGACGTTTTGAAGTTCCCTTAGTCATTTTTACTAAGGTTGAGAAAAATGTCTATGTGTATATATGTGTGTATGTAGACAAGATTACGCAAAAACGCAAAAACGGTTTGAACTAGAATAATGAGATATGGTACACGGGCAGTATTCAAAATTTGTAGTTTTCTATCAACTTTTGAGAAATGTAGCTCTTTCGGAAGAGGACCATTACTTACCATGTTTTCATTTTTTTTTCTCTAAACTGACCCTAAAAATAAAGAAATATGTTTGATAGTTTTTCACATGATTAAAAAATGTATAAAACTGTTATATTATATAGAATTTCAGCTTGATTGATTCGCTAAAAGTACCGGAATTAATTTTTTAAATTTTGACTTTAAAATGATGGTAAAGGTTCTATCGTATTTACGTTGAAAAAAATCCAAACAATGTTGATATTCTTTCATTGCCTTATAATAAGGCAATTTCAATAAAATGTTATCATTGAAAACTATGTTAAAAACCTTAAATCCTATGATCGGTTAGAATAAAATTTCAATAAATTTTCAAATATAGAAAAAAGCTTGATTATTCAATTCAAATTTGCGAGATAATCGTATGGAGACACTCCAGATTTTTTTATTTTGAGATAATAACCTATGCCGAATTATTATTATTTTTATTATATATCTATGGTTTATTATCATTTATTGTACTGTGATTTCAGTCTTTATTTGTCCGACTAATCGTCAAATTTTCTATCCAAGAAAATCTGCTAAGTTCTAAGATCTAATTTAACAACCACCCCTTCCATGTTCTTAAGTTCTGTAGACATTTCAATTTGCTCAAACAAGAGTTGTTTAAAAGGGCGGTGGCATTGTTGATTGAAGGCAGCTGAGAGTTTTCTAGAGTCACGTAACAACCATGCCAAAGGGGTACTAGTTGTTTGCCCTTAACTCTATCGAATAACGTTACCTACGTCGTAGTTGTAGTCACCCTCTGATGATCAAAGCTTTTTTTTTGAATTTTGCACTTTAAGTAAAATTCCCAATTGTCATCAATTTATATTCCCAAGAAAATAATTTAAACATTTAGGTATATATATATATGCATATTAGATGGACAAAGAAATTAACCCTTTTTGGTTTTAAAACTATGATATTGCTTAATTGTTTCCTTACTAGAAAAAATAAGATAAATATAATCAGATAAAACATATATATGCACTCGTTTTGAAAGTGTACACTTTGTGTGTATGTGGACAAAATTACGCAAAACGGTTTGAGCTAGAATAATGAAATTTGGTACACGGACATTATTGAAAATCGTGGTTTTCTATCAACTTTTGAGAAATGTAACTCAACCGGAAGAGGGTCATTACATACAACGTTTTGATTTTTTTTCCTCTAAAGTTTCCGTAAAAATAAAAATATATGTTTGATAGTTTTTCATATGATTAAAATGCACGTGACGTGGTGCCATCAACAAAGGGCCAAACACGCGCTGATTTAATAAATATTATTTATTAATTTTAATTTATAATTTAATTAATTAATTAATTTAATATATGTTATTTAATCCAATTCAAATTTGCGAGATCGAGTGGAGACACTACAGATCTTTTCTGGTATAATTTTATATGTCTAGATTTTAAAGCTAAATTATATCTATGTGTTTAATTATTATATTTTGATGTAAATACTATCTACTTTTCCAATTTTCGAGGATTAAAAAATAATTTCGAGTATACTAAATTGTTTGCGCATGGCTCCAACATTTGTTGGCAAATTTTAAAAGAAAGTCAGTCAGAAAGTCTGACTTAATTTTTGTAATTTTCTAAAAAAGAAAATAAGAGAGGCAAAATGAATTTTCCGATGTTGGCACTACCGAATCGGACCCCCACCCTTTGCTTTTGAAGTTTACTTAAGACCTCAATATTCAACTCTCTTTCTCACTCTATTGCCATCCGCTATCCACTATGCAAGATCGAGCCTCCATCTTTTATTGGAGAAAAATATGTAGTGTTTTTATATATATCTCATTTAAAATTGATTTTCTTTAAAATTAATTTATACGTTTCTGCAAATCCTAATTTGGATTTGCATTATAAGCGGATCTTTTGGTAAATTTCACGCGCCATTTCTAGCGTTTTGATTCGATTTTCGCCACTGGAAAGTTCCTTTTTCATGAATCATTACAATCAATTATTTGCCATATCATGTTAATTTTTTGTTCTTTACTTTCATTAAATTATATATTTTTATATTAAGAATAAAATCAAAATTCGATTGCCTTTTCTATTTCTTTACCATCCTTTCAAACTAATTTCTTTCATTTGGATAAATTTTTATTATATTATTTATTTGCCAGGTACCTTCCAGTCTTCCTTTCAAATAAGTCCGATTAGCCTTATCCGATCCTCATTCCATTCATTTTGCATATTTTCTAAAAAATATTGCTGGCGACACACACGGTCAATCTTTTTTTTTTCTTGTCTTTAATTCAAGACTTATCCCTTACTAATTAAATTCATATTATTATCATTTCCAAATTTTCCCAAACCATTTATTAAACCAGGAGCACCCTCTTCTCGCCCCTTCATAAATTGCTTCAATTTTCATTTTCAAATAATATTTCACAATCTTCCCAAAAGTGATTCTGTTCTCTTCTTCATAAAAGATTAACTTCGTCAAATGTATTTTCATAATACGATTTTCTTCTCTTCACCCAGTTTTGTGTCCGCACTTCCCCCCCCCTCCCGCTCACACCTCCTCCTTCGTTCTCTTTCACAATTCTCTCATCCCTAAAGTCACTGATTAAATAATTTAACAGTAGAATATTAATTTCGCTTTAAGTGTTGAGAAATAATATTATTTGAGAGGGAGAAAGAGAGAGATTTGGAATAGTGGGATGGGTTGGGGGGTGGATGAGGGGGTGGTGATGAGGAGAAGGAGAAGGAAAACGAGTTTTTATTATAAATACCAACGAGTAGAAACGAGGGGTTGGAAAGAGCGAGACGCGGGATGCAGAGCAACTGCTGGCTTTGGAACTAAGGAGGGGCAAATTTACTACAGTGATAATCATTTTGTTTTCCCATGACGATATTTCATATTTTGGGTGGTAACACAGCGCCAAGGACGCCCGGGTTGAGTTTGGGTGGGGGTGGGGGAGGGGCATTATGAAGAAATATCACGAGTAATTCATAACGGCAAATAGTTTCATTTCTTCGGGGAAGGAGGTGGGGGAGGGGTGAGACTCCAGTTGCTGACGTCATAGACACTGGCCCCCGTGGTAAAAGGGTTCCTACAAATGTTGCTCTCGTTTATCGCCCACATATATCACGAGAGCAGGACATTCGTTCCTGACTAGCCATCCCTTCCAAGGACCGAGGATTTTTCTCTATTTAAATCATTATTTTGGATAAGCCATCTTGTTTTAGATAAAAAAAAATGTGTAATAAGAGTATTATTAAATAAGTGTGCCAAGATAAAAATTACAATAAAACAACCAATCCTGGGAAATATTTCCAAATTAAATTATATATATCTTATATTATTATACTAACAAAAATTGTATATATATATATTATATATATATATGTATGTTTTTGAGATATTGAACCCCTCTAAGATGTTTTTGAAATTCACACCATAGATAATTTTTATAAAGAAAAATCGATCTGTATTGGTTTCAGATTCAAGAAAAAACATCTTTGTTAGTTTTTTCTTAATTTAAAATAGAAATTTAAATAATAAAAAAATGGTGCCGGGCAACGCCGGACAGTACTTCCTTAAATACAAAATATTATAAATAAAATAAAATTAAAAATATTTATTTCAAAATTAGTTTGTAATCAATTTACGAAATATTATGTTATATCCACAGGTCATTTCTGTCTTTCTGTGCAATAATGCATATGTTTTAAGTTTTTATTTATGATCTTTTAAATTATTTGAAATTGTTTCATATATTTTATCGTTTATTTATTTTAAATAATAATCTTAATCCTAAATATTCATAGTTTATAAGGAATATTTTTTTAAAGTACCGAGCGACGTCTCGGTGAACCAGGTATCATATCATATCATATCATATCATTTTATATATATAAAATATATGGTAATAATAATATTTCTCTGACTTTGACCAAATAATTTGCTGTACAATTAATTTTTTTTTTTATTATTTATTAAAAATTTTTAAAAAATTTTATTCGAGAAAATCATATGCAAATGCATATAAGAAAATTTATTTATTTATTTTATAATCTATTTTTCTATTAAAATCACCATAAATATCTAATTTCTATTAATAAATTAAATAAATATGATAGAATAATATCATTAAATTAATTAAAACTTGACTTTTAGTAAAAAATTATTTATTTAAGTAATTAATTAAGGAGATTTACTAAGGGTAATATTTTTATATTCATTTAAGCAAAACCAAAATAGTTAAATAATTACAATGAATAATAAAATAATAATATATTATTAAAAATAAAAATATATAATAAAATAACTAATAATAATAATTTTTAATATTTGTTTTCCCAAAAGTTTTTAACACCTACTCTATTATACAGAGTCGGATATTTGCCTAAGCATACAAGGCCCTGCCTAGGGGCACAGCCAGTCTTTTAGAAATTTATAAAATAACATAAATAAAGTAATATAGACTGTATTATTCTGATGTTTATTAAAGAAATTAAAGGTGATTAAAAAATTCTGTACTAATGCATTTAATTTGCCGAAATCTCAAAATAGCCTTCGAGATC